>SJYC01084142.1:0-22831 GCA_006408675.1 Madoqua kirkii | reverse complement strand
AGTTCAGTTCAGTTCAGTTGCTCAGTCGTGTCCGACTCTTTGCGACCCCATGAATCACAGCACGCCAGGCCTCCCTGTCCATCACCATTTCCCGGAGTTCACTCAGACTCACATCCATCGAGTCAGTGATGCCATCCAGCCATCTCATCTTCTGTCGTCCCCTTACCCTCCTGCCCCCTTAGGTGCAGGTAAAATGCAAGAACACACAATTTCCCATTCTGACCATTTTTAAGTGTATGGTTGGTTCTGCGGCACTGAGTACATTCACGTTTCTCTGTGAGGGGATGCACCCTCTGTGACGTGCTTACGGAGGGAGTAATTGTGTTGCTTTTAAATGTTTATAAGTCACGGACATTTCACATAAAAATGCAGATGTTTGGAATCTGGCAACGGAAAGGTAACACAGCCTCCCAGCCACAGTCACCTGGGACCTGTGACGGCTGCCCATTCAGGCAAAGTGTGCGTCTCAGGGTCACTGGGGTTCCCCCCGCCACCTCCACCACTGCCTCCAAGTTACTCCCAGCCTGGTCCCTGCAGACAGGAGTTACCTTCGTCCATCACCAGGGTCAAGCCTCCTCACCCTGAAAACATCTTTGGTCTTCTGATCCACGTCTCTTGGTAGCTCTCCCTTCTCTCCCTCACCTCACATTCACTCCCCAAAGCCTTGAATCTCAGCTTTCTCCCTTCCCCTGCAGTTCCCCCAGCCAAGATCACTGACCTCACGCCACGCACCCCAGGGACACAGCGCCGTCACCTGACTCTCCAACCTGCACTGGACATGCTTGAATACTGTGCCCTTCCGGAGCCCCTGTTTTCCACTCCCACGCTCCCCACCTCCCCTTTTTCTCATCTGGCTTCCATCCTCAGCCCACAGCAAGGGAAGACTCACCATGACCTGCTGGCCGGCAAGTCCAAACAGCGGGTTCCTCTGGGCTCCACGAGAGTCTGAGAGAAAGAGTCTGAGTTCTCGCCTTTGTCACTTAGGAGCTGTGCTTTGGGATCGGTTATTTAGCCTAGGCTCCAGTATCTTCACCTAAACAATGGGGGTAATCATTCCCACCCCCAAAGCCCTGTAGGAGGACCAAGAGGCGGTGTACAGAGCCTGACACTTACAGCCTAGCTGTCCCTGAGAACTCTCCATGGTGACAGAAACGGTCCACACCTGCACTGCCCAACAAGGTGGCCACGACCTCCAGGTGGCTACCGAGGACTCAAAATGTACCTAGTGTGACTGAGGAATTAAACGTTTACTTGTATGTAATGTTCAGTTCAGTCGCTCAGTCGTCTCCGACTCTTTGAGCCACCATGGAATGCAGCACAACAGGCCTCCCTGTCCATCACCAACTCCCAGAGTTCACGCAAACTCATGTCCATTGAGTCAGTGATGCCATCCAACTATCTCATCCTCTGTCATCCCCCTCACCCGCCTTCAATCTTTCCCAGCCTCAGGATCTTTTCCAGTGAGTCAGTTCTTTGCATCAGGTGGTCAAAGTATTGGAATTTCAGCTTCAGCATCAGTCCTGCCAATGAATATTCAGGACTGTTTTTCTTTAGAATGGATTGGTTGGATCTCCTTGCAGTCTAAGGAACTCTCAAGAATCTTCTCCAACCAGTAATGTTAACTAATTTTAAATTTAATGATTACATGGGCCAATGGCTTCCTACTGGATGGACAAATGCAAAACCAGCATCAGTGAACAACTATTACTACTGTCAGTGGGAACAAAGGAAACAATCACGATAAACTCCTCCAGCTCCAACTTCCCACCTGAGCCTCCGGCTCTGAGGAACAGACTCAGGCTGGTTGAGAGCTGGTCCCATGAAAGAACTCTGTGCTCAAAACTCATCTGTGGACACAGGAAACATTCCGGAATTGTCTGTCCAGCTTATTCATTAATTTGGCTTTGCTGGGTTTAGTTGTAGCATTGCAGGATCTTCATTGTGGTCTGGGGGATTGTGTTTTTTTTTTTCAGTTTAGCTTACAAGATCTTTAGTTGCAGCTTATGGGATATAGTTCTCTGACCAGGGATGGAATCCAGGCCCCCTGGATTGGGAGCTTGGAGTCTTAGCCACTGGACCACCAGGAAGTCCCCTGTCCAGTTTTTTGCACCTGGTGAGGAAGTGGGCTGTGACTACCATCTCAGGGACGGTCAGGAGGCAGCATCACTTCAGTCAAGTGGGGACCCCAGCTGCAAGGCACACCTCTGGGACCCGAGCCTGGGAAACCCATTCCTCCCACCAGGAGCAGAACCCAGGACCCAGCACAAAGGTTCTCCATCTTGTACCTGTTAACATCCCTCTGTGCTCCTCCCGTCCCGTGACAGCCACAGTTCAGGTACCCACAGACACCTCTATGTGGATTCCACCCTCCCCCCCCTCCCCGGCTCGGGCCATCACCAGCTCTAAACTGAGCCCTGGGTTTCTGGGTTTCCACCTTCCTCACGAGGGCCCCTCCCTCTCCTACCCCATCCTCCCAAAGGACAGCTTGAGGCATCTTAGACAACATCCCAAGTCCAAATCCAGCTGCTTATGACCCAAATAACTTCTCACACTGTAAAAAGAAATCTTCTTCCATACTCTTATAAATTAAGAAACTAAATGAGGTCAAGAAAAGGTATATTTGTCAGGGGCTCTAGAGAAACAGAACCAACAAGATTTGTGTGTGTGTGTGTCTGTATGTCAGCATGTGTTCATATCTGTGTGTCTGTCTAAATGTGTGTTCATGTGTGAGTCTGTGTGTATGTGTACACATGTCCATGTCTGTGTGCGTCCATGTGTGTCTATGTGTCTGTGTGTATGTCCGTATATCTGTGTGTCTGTGTGTGTGTCTGTGTGTGTATCTGTAGGCCTACCTCTCTGTACGTGTCCATGTGTGTCTATGTGTCTGTGTGTGTGTATGTGTGTGCACATGCATGCGTAGAGAGGAATTAATGAACTGGCTCACATAATCATGGTGGTTGGCAAATCCCAACTCTGCAGGGTAGACCAGCAGGCTGCTGAAGAGCTGACGCTGCAATATAAACCCACAGGCCATTTGCAGGTAGAATTGCTTTTTGCCAGGGCTGAAGAGGGAGGGAACAGGAGAGCAATCTTTTGTTCTGTCCAGGTCTTCAACTGATTGGATGAGGCCCCCTCACAGCAGGGAAGGCAATCTGCTTTACTCAAAGTCCACTCAGTTAAAGGTCAATCTCATTCAAAAACACCCTCAAAGAAACATCCAGAATGATGTTTGACTACGCATTTGGGCAACATGGCCCAGCCAAGGTGACATAAAAAATTAACCACTGCAGAGGGTAACTGACTTGACCAAGGACACTGATTAAAATCTGGAGAAAATCTAAGATAAGCTTTTAGAAATACCGTAATATAATGTCCTCTATTGCTAAAATAGTTTAAAACACAAAAAGCAAGTTCAGATAACCATTTTATCCAGCATAAGAATAAGCAGTGCATGCTCAGTCACTAAGTCGTGCCCAACCCTTTAGTGACCCCATGGACCACAGCCCGCCAGGCTCCTCTGTCCATGGGATTTCCCGGGCAAGAAGAATACTGGAGTGGGTTGCCATTTCCCTCTCCAGGGGATCTTCTGACCCAGGGATCAAACCTGCATCTCCTGTATTGGCAAGAGGATTCTTTACCACTGAGCTACCAACTATTCACATCTATAATCATAATAACAATATAATATGCAGACAACGTTTATTGAGTTACCAAGAATCACGCTGCATGCTGTCTGCTTTGTATACACTATCACATTCAACCATCACACAAACCTATGGCACTGTGGTGTAATTTTGCAACAAGGCTGGGTTTTATCTGCAAACAAATAAAACTCTGTGTAGCACACGTATACAGCCAGACTCAAGGAGGCAGCTGAATTGGGATAACTTTTTTTTTCTGTCTAAAAATCAAAACCATGACATGAGGCACCGACATCTGGGAAGATTTCTACATCCTTCTGAACACAACAGCCCAGTACTTCTAGGTTCCTGGCATCAATATCAACTCTGAGAGGGTGACTGTGCATCAGCTCTTTGGAATCTCCTCCCAACCCAGAGCACTGTTCAGCCATTCCAAAGTAAACCAGAGTTGCACATTCACTAATCTTGGTTTATTCCGTTACCTCAGACAACAGTCCCTACCAAAATCCACAACCCCTTGTCCACAGCCCCGAATACCAAAAGGTCTCAAAACTAAAGGTTGTTCTCACAATTCATCTGACAGCAAAACCTTACCTAAACCAATAGGAAGCCATATAAAGAGTCTTTTTTTTCTCCAATGTCCCACTTAGTGAGAATGTCCATATGTTTTCCTTCAGAAACACAAATGTATTTGATTACAGGATGTTGCCCCTGATCCTACTGGGAATGTCATGTTCTATACAGTAGAGGCACAACCCAGAAATCTCAGAAAGATACAAATCCCTGCACATATTTGATCCCAAGGGTTTTACAGGAAGTATTAAGGACTGATATTATCCTCATTTTACAAATGAGGCCACCCAGGTTCAAAAAGAACCCAAATATAGCTTCATTAGATACCAAAGTGAGTAACTGCTGTTTCATATCTGAAAGGCACTCCCAACTGCAATGACAAATATGAGCTGCAAACCACCAGGGGAGTCCCTTTATGTGACACTGGGAGCCATGAGAGGAGAGTGCAAAAGTTGGCTTAAAACTCAACATTCAGAAAACTAAGATCATGGCATCCAGTCCCATCACTTCATGGCAAACAGATGGGGAAGCAACAGAAACAGTAAGAGACTTCATTTGGGGGGGCTCCAAAATCACTGCAGATGGTGACTTTAGCCATGAAATTAAAAGACACTTGCTCCTTGGAAGAATTATTACCAACCTAGACAGCATATTAAAAAGCAGAGACACGACTCTGCCAACAAAGGTCCATCTAGTCAAAGCTATAGTTTTTCCAGTGGTCATATATGGATGTGAGTGCTGAAGAATTGATGCTTTTGAACTGTGGTGTTGGAGAAGACTCTTGGGAGTTCCTTGGACTGCATGGAGATCAAACAAGTCCATCCTAAAGGAAATCAGTCCTGAATAGTCATTGGAAGGACGGATGCCGAAGCTGAAACTCCAATACTCTGGCCACCTGATGGGAAGAACTAACTCATTGGAAAAGACCCCGATGCTGGGAAAGATTGAAGGTGGGAGAAAAAGGGGATGACAGAGGATGAGATGGTTGGATGGCCTCACCACCTCAATGGACATGAGTTTGAGCAAGCTCAGAGAGTTGGTGATGGACAGGGAAGCCTGGCATGTTGCTGTCCATGGGGTCATAAACAGTTTGGACACGACTGGGTGAGTAAACTGAATTGAACCTTGTTTTGCAGACAGGAAGTTAGATACACTGAGAAGACAGATAATTTGCTTCAATACATCTGGTCTCATCAAAACCAGATGCAGAACTCTCCTAAAGATCCCTTTTTGTCTATACTAGAAAGAAACCAAAATTTTTACCAAAAGAAGTTAAGGGAAGGACATATTTGGAATCTGAATTTTTTCCCCCAAGATTCTCAACTACATGAAATTCAAAAACCACTGCAAATCCAGCACCTTTCCCCTCATTTATTCGTCTGAATGTTGTTCCCTCCTTTGTAAGCAGAATGAAGGTTCCTTTCAGAATCCAGCAAAGTTCACATGATTATTTGGCCACCATCAGCATCAAGCCAAGAGCACCACATGGCAGAAACAGCCCCTGATGAGGGGGAGCCCTTGTCCCAGGGAACAATAAAAGAGGAAAACCAAACTGTCATCAGGGCCACTAAACATGGGGCTGGAAGTGAGGAAAGAAACAAAGTGGGTCAGAGGCCAGACAGGCAAGAAGGGGGATGAAAGATGGAGGGAGTCCAGAGCAAAGAGAGAGCCCAAACAGCAGCCGCCCTGTGAGGATGCCCGCAGCCCAGCCTGCAGGCCTTATGACCAGGGGCCAGTCTTTCAGCTCCAGTCATTGGGGCATGAATATTCCAGCTTCATTCACAGACACTAGCTGGTTCTCCCCTTCTTATTCATTTCCTTTCCTTACTCCTTCCTTATTTCCTTTCCTTAAACTGCTTTCCATAAAATCACTAGTGACTTGGGGGCTTCCCTGGTGGCCCAATGGTTAAAAATCAGCCTTCCAACGGAGTGGACGTGGGTTTGACCTCTGGTCACTTTGGCCACCTGATGCGAAGAACTGACTCCTTGGAAAAGACCCTGACGCTGGGGAAGACTGAGAGCAGGAGGAGAAGGGGATGACAGAGGATGAGATGGGTGGATCACATCACCAACTCAATGGACATGAGTTTGAGCAAGCTCTGGGAGATGGTGACGGACAGGCAAGCCTGGTGTGCTGCAGTCCATGGGGTTCCAAAGAGTCAGACACGATTGAGCGACTGAACAACAGGGGACTCAGATTCCAAGTGCTTCAGGGTAACCAGGCCTGTGTGCTGCAACTAGAGAAAGCCTGTGCGCCACAAGGAAGGGCCTGCAACCAGACCCAATCAGACAAAATAAATTTACTATCATATAAGAAATGGAGCGCCAGTCTATGTTCAATACAGGATACAGGATGCTTGGGGCTGGTGTACGAGATGATCCAGGGAGATGGTGTGGGGTGCGAGATGGGAGGGGGCTTCAGCATTGGGAGATCATGCGCACCTGTGGCTGATTCATGTCAATGTATGGCAAAACCAATACAGTATTGTAAAGTAGAATAAAGTATTTTTAAAAAAAAAGAGTTCTGTGGCATCGAGTAAACTCACATGACTGTGTGACCATCACACCATCTGTCTCCAGCACTTCTTCTTCTTTCCAAAATGAACCTCTGCATTGTTAAACACTGACTCCTCATTCCCCATCCCCTAGTCCCCAGTCCCCACAGTCTACTTTCTGCCTCTATGAATTTGACTCCTCCAGTATTGCATACAAATGCATCACATGGTCTTTTTGCACTTGGCTTGTTTCACTTAGTGGAACATCCTCAAGGTTCATCCATGCTGTACTATGTCAGCACCTGCTGCCATTCGAGGCTGAACAATATTCCATTGTATGACGAGACCGCCTTTTGTTTATCCATTCATCTGTCAATGGACACGTGTGGTGCTCCACCTCCTGGCTTTTGCGAACAGTGCTGCTGTGAACACGAGTGTAAGGTACCTGGGTCCCTGCTTTCAGTTCTGTGGGAATCTACCTACAAGTGGAATTGCTAGGTCATTTGGTTACGCTGTTTAATGTTTTGAGGACTAGCCATGCTTTTTCCATGGGAGTTTCTCCATTTTACCAAACATGCACAAGGGTTTCAGTTTCTCCACATTTTCACCAACACCTGTTACTTGTTTTTTATAGTAACTATCCTAATGGGGACGGTCTTGATCACTACCTTCTGTACAAAGTCACGAACCTCCATCCATAGCTCTTCAGGCACTCTGTCTATCAGATCGAATCCACTGAATCTGCTTTTGAACTGTGGTATTGGAGAAGACTCTTGAGAGTCCCTTGGACAGCAAGGAGATCTAACCAGTCCATCCTAAAGGAAATCAGTCTTGAATATTCATTTGGAGGACTGATGCTGAAGCTGACACTCCAATACTTTGGCCACCTGATGCGAAGAGCTGAGTCATTGGAAAAGACCCTGATGCTGGGAAAGATTGAAGGCAGGAGAAGGGAATGACAGAGGATGAGATGGTTGGATGGCATCACCGATTCAATGAACATGAGTTTGAGTAAACTCTGGGAGCTGATAATGGACAGGGAGGCCTGGTCCAGGTGCTGCAGTCCATTGGGTCACAAAAAGTCGGATATGACTGAGCAACTGAACTGAGCTGAACTGATCCTAGTGGGTGTGAAGTCTCACTGTGACTGGATTTGCGTTTCTCTGAGATCAGTGATGTTAAGCATTCCTTTGATTTTGACTTTTTTTTAACTTAAATTTTTAAGATATTTTATTTATTTTTTGGCTGTGCTGGGTCTTCATGGCTGCTCGCAGGCCTTCTCCAGTTGCGGCGAGCCGGGGCTACTCTCTAACTGTGGTGTACGGGCAGGTGGGCTTCAACAGTTACAGCCCGTAGGCTCTCCAGTGTGGGCCTAGTGGTTGTGGTGTCCGGGCTTAGTCACCCTGCAGCATGTGGGATCTTCCCGGACCTGGGATCGAACCCACGTCCCCTGCACTGGCAGGCAGATTCTTAACCACTGGACTACCAGGGAAGTCCCAAATTTTGACTTTTGACTACTTTTGACTTTGGCATCTGCCCCCCAGGCTGGGCCCCCAGAAACTTTTCCACTCCACTCTCTTCATGACTCTGGACTCTGTGTGCCAGTGGGACCTTCTGTTCCTGCCCACCTAAAGGTTCTAATTTCTTGGCCCAGACACAGCGGATATTCATCTTGGTCATCAGGACTGGCCTCCTCTGTCACAGCCAAGACTGATTCACTGCATAAGAATTCATTCCTGACCCCAAGAAGAGACTGAATCCTTGGGGCAGGCTGGGAACCAGGACTAGGAACCAGTCCTCTGGCTGCCTCCTTCCTTCCAGGTAGACAGAGAGCCAGAGCTATTCATGCCCACCAGACCCTGTGACGATGCTCCAGGGCCAGACGAGCCCTAGACCAGGACACTGGCATCTGCCAGACAGGTCCTCACAGAGCCAGACTTCCCAAGGAGGCAGGACCATGACCACAGCTAGAAAAATGCAAGGACACAAGTGGTCACCAGGCAGGAGGCCCATTGGCAAGTGCCACTCAAGGTCACACTGCCCTTGCCCAGACAAGAATGTCGTCAGGCAGGGCAATGTTCCCAGAACTCCGGGGGAACAGTTCTGAGTGGCTTTACTTTTCATTCCATTTGTTGTTTTTTTTTCTTTTTATTAAGGTATGACTTGCACACAGTAGCATTCACCCCTTTGAGTGTGTAATTCAGCAAGTTTGACAAACACATACAGCACACATGTTACTACCACAACCAACATATAGAACAGCTCCATCCCCCAGGATTTCCTCTGATCCCCACACTCAACCTTCCCCACAACCCAGCTCTTGGAAAGCACTTATCTATTCTCTGTTCTATAGTTTCACATTTTCCAGAATCATACAATATATAGGGTTTTAAGACTTTCATATTGGTTAATTTGAGACTGATCTATTTAGTTTCAGCTTTCCTGGTGCTCAGAGATTAAAGCGTCTGCCTGCAATGTGGGAGACCTGGGTTCGATCCCCGGGTTGGGAAGAACCCCTGGAGAAGGAAATGGCAATCCACTCTAGTATTCTTGCCTGGAGAATCCCATGGATGGAGCAGTTTGGTGGGCTACAGTCCATGTGTTGCAAAGAGTCGGACACAACTGAGCAACTTCACTTTCAACCATAGTTTGTTTCTAATTTTTATTTTTTAATTGTGGCAAAATCCATGTGACATAAAATTTACCATTTTAACCATGTTTAAACTTACAGTTCATGGCATTAGTATACAGTTGGCTAGTATTAGTACATTCACAATGTCGTGAATGTACTTACTTACCCACCATTATTGGTAACTTTACTTTTAAAGTCTAGCCTCATTAAATGTTTGAACTTTAATTCCACTCAAGGTCCCTTGAGAGTAATGTGAAAGTTTGACAGCACATTCTGTTGGCAAGACTATGAGTAAGTCAAGATATTCCAGGCTGCCAGCAAAGCCTTGGCCCCTGCCTGCTGCCCCACTATTTTTAGAGCCACTTGCGTTCTTCAGACTGTCCTGGTTCGGATGATTATCCATGGCCACGCTTGCCACAGGAAGAGTTTCTTTCTGACATTCCTGGAGACCAAAACTTTTTTTTAATGTTTAAATAAGAAACCTTATGGTCTATCAAATTACAACTGTCAGAATTACAGGGGCTTCCCTGGTGGCCCAGTGGTTAGAACTTCCAGTGGAGGGGGTGCAGGTTGGATTCCTGGTCAGGAAGCTAAGATCCCACGTGCCTCTTGGCCAAAAAACCGAAACATAAAACAGAAGCAGTGTCATAACAAATTCAACAAAGATTTTTTAAATGGTCCACATTAAAAAATATTTAAGGAAAAAAAAAAGAAAATACTACAGATACATTACCCTTTGACCCAACAATCTCATTCCTGAGGTTTTAATCTTTCGATAGGGACACCTGCACATGAGTTTTGTAAAGTATCACAGCAGTGTCTGCAGAAGAAAAAACATCAGAAACCATCCAAGTGGCCATCCACAGAAGCAGGTCACATAAACCATGGTGTATCTACTGAGCCCTCCCCAAAGAATCAGTGAGCAGCTGCAGAAGGAACAGAGAAGCTCTCTGTATTCTGATATGGATAGAGCTCAAGGACACACACTTAAGTGAGGAAAACACTGAAGCACAGTATTATGAATTCAGGGCTACCTTTTGTGTAGAAAAGGGCTGGTGCAGAGACAATATATATATGTATATTTGCTTGTATATGCATGAAAGAATTCTCCTAAAGATCCTAACTAACCTGTCTATCTATGGAGCAGGACAAGAATGAGGCTGAGAGCAAGCCCTCTAATGTCTTTTAAACTTTTCAACAGCGTAAGTGTATGACTGGTTAAAAAATAATTAGATAATTTTTTTAAATTTTTAATAATTAAATGAATTTTAAAAACCAGAGTGTAAAACATCCCCTGGGAAAAGAACTACTAAATCTGATGACATGGCTCGTCATCATAATCAACTTATTTCCAATAGCTGCAAGTCAATCAATGTACCTTCCAAGCCTTGAATATACCCCAAAGCCTTCAAATAATCTAGAAAGCGATTTCCTTTTTGAAATTCATCATGTAGTTTGGCTAAGAACGAGGAAGTTCCTTCTGGTGATGTGCTTTTAAATTGGAACCTGTCACCATGAAAGAAAAAGTATGCCTCCCTAATTCTCTTCTGGATGCCATGTTCAATTCTTTTGAGGGGGAAAAAATGTTTCTTGATAATTGGAATCATTTTAAAGCCAATAAAAGTCACTAATGTCCCTGACAATGACTTGGGCAGATGGTGCAGGGTCCACGTGGCCAGTCAGGAGAGAGGGGAGGCTGGAGGGCCAGGCACGGAGCCCACTGGGCCATGGCAGTCTTAAAACAGAAGGACGTGATCACCAGTAATTAAACGCCACAGGACACCAGTTCCTGTAACTCCGCAGACTCTTTTGAAACAGGCTATACTCGCAACCTTCATATCACAGTAACTTTCAACAGAGAGGAGCAGGCACTCTCTCAGTCAAGTTCCAATAGGAAAACAACATAACTCCAAACGGACAAGAATGCCATTAAGGATTCTCACAAGCCCAGTGCACAATTTCTACTTTCTAATGAGGAAACAAAGATATCAACAATGCTCCCTTTCCCGTTCTTCTTGCCAATGGTGTTACTTAAGCTCTACTTGCATTTCTTAAACCAATAGAGTTTGCACCCCTGAGTTGGCTTCCCTGGCTGCTCTGTGCTATTCACGAAGCAAAACTGTGAGGAACCAGGGCTCAGTCTAGTGCATCCTTGTCTAAACTCTTTTCTGAAGCTGTGAAAGTCTTTGTGGTGCGAGCTCTTTAAACCTGGGGAGAAGTCATCACCAGCAGACGCTAGCCTACCTCACTAAGCACTCTTCACATACTCTCATGAATGTCAAGTGCAAGAAGAATGCTTAATGAAAAGAGTGCACACGTGACAAGAGAAATGGAGTCGAGATGGCAAGTTGTTAACTTAGCAGAGAAATTCTATTTCACGGAGCAGTGTCACCATACTTTGCACAACTGTGATTTAGAAGTCATTTTTCGATCTTCGTGACCATTGCTGGGCACTGAACATCTTGCAGGGGGCTGTGGTGGTCTGGGATAACAGACAGAAAATGGATTATAACCCACGTCAAAGTGCGATGCTAAGAGAGGTTAGTTTTGTAACTCAGTATTTTTATCTTGGAACTTTTATTTTTGTTTGGCCACATTGAGTGCCCTACAAGATCTTGGTTCCTGAATCAGTAACTGAACCCACACTCGCGCCTCTCCACAGTGGAAGCACAGAGTCCTAACCACTGAACCACCAGAAAATTCCCTGTAAATTAGTATTTTAAAACTGAAAACAGTAAAGAGGCAAAAATGGTAACTTTCTGTGTTCAGAAACCCAGCATCCCAGACGACTTCCTCACTCAGGCCCAATTCATAAGCAAAAGACTGGAAAGCACTACAGCCACAGCAGGACGTTCAAAAGGTCAAAGGATAACTTGGTGTTGATGAAACCAACATCCCAACTCCAGCCCCTCTCCCAACTACATAACTGTCCGGGAAGAGGCAACACTTTCCTTCCAGAGTGGGTCTATGCACATTCTTCCTTTATATCAGGATTAGCACATATGCAAGCAGTTTTTATAGCTCTCTCCTCCCACACACTTCCACTATCTTGGAAGCTGGTGTCTGCCAGTCCACACAAAGCTGCCTATTTTCTCTGAAACAGCTGCTCATATGCCACTGTATCCATGTCAACTAATTTAATCATCCTTCACCAGGAGCCATTCAGATTATCACCAATCTTCTGCCATTATTAAAGTGCTCTGCCGATTATGACTTCCGAATGTTTCTCACGTCTACCTTCTCATCCCACTGACTCCATTCTGTATTCATCACCCCTCCCCTGGAACTGCCAGAATATCCATGTAATGGATCCCCCTTGATGTGAACCCTCCTCTCACTGTCAATCCTAAAGAATATCCACCCTGAATATTACTGGAAGGACGGATGCTGAAACTGAAGCTCCAATACTTTGGCCACATGATGTGAAAAGCCAGCATACTGAAAAAGATCCAGATGCTGGGAAAGATTGAGGGCAGGAAGAGAAGGGGGCAACAAAAGACAAAATGGTTGGATGGCCTCAGTGACTCAATGACACAAATTTGAACAAACTCCAGAAGATAGTGAAGAACAGGGGAGCCTGGCGTGCTGCAGTCCAAGGTGTCACAAAGACTGGGACACAACTGGATGACAGAGCAGCCCACTGTGCCTTCTCCAAGATGTACCACGATCTACTGAACTACTATTTCACATCTATCCCAAGTTTAAAACTCATCACCAGCTGCCACTACGTACTCAGTGGGGGCTAAGCTCACTAGCACCTTATACAAGCCTCCTCCAAAGCTCACCTAGTACAGGCACATCCACTTAGTAACATCACACTGTCTGCAGTCCACGCACAACATCAGGCTGCTCTGCACCCCTCTGCCTTCGGCCATGCTGTGCCCACATCCTGGAACATCCTCTCACCTTATCTCATCAGCCTTCCAGGCAGCTCTCCCACCCCTTTCCCCAGGGCGACGTCTCTGACCCTCAGGATGGACAATGAGTTTCCACAGCTGCCTGTACCTACCTCAACCTTCCCTTGTACAACCCACAGTGGAGTCACTGCAGAACTCTCCCTACCTCTGCTGTGAACTCAGGAGGGAAGGAATCCTGCATCTCTGAACCTGAAATACAGCAGGCAAGTACATGTCGATTGCAATGAACAGGTATGGAAATAGGACAGAAGTTGAGTTCCAAAGCGGCAAAGGGACAACAAAAGTTAACACAACACTATAAATCAACTAAGTGCTGCACACAGTCACTCAGTCATGTCCAACTCTTTGTGACCCCATGGACTGTGGCCTGCCAGCCTCCTCTGTGCGATTCTCCAGGCAAGAATACTGGAATGGGTCGCCATGCCCTCCTCCAGGGGATCTTCCCAACCCAGGGATGGAACCCAGGTCTCCCGCATTGCAGGCAGATTGGTACCGTCTGAGCCACCAGGGAAGCCAGTAAATCAACTATACTTCAAGACAAAAACTTTAAAACTAGGGCAGGTGATCAAGATGTTACTGTGCCTCAACTTTCCCATGATGGAAATTAAAGTATGTTCCCTGCGTGGTTATGGTAAAGATTAAATGGGATAATATAACCAAATACTTAAAACACCGCCTGGCATATGGACAGCACTCAAGAGACGCTATTATGGTGTCAAGAAGGAGAATAAGGCTGAATAATTAACATTCCATTGCACATATGTACCACATCTTTATCCATTCATTTGTCGACAGACAATTAAGTTACTTTCATGTCCTGGTTACTGAAAACAGTACTGCAACAAATGATGGAATATTACTCAACCATATAAAAAGAACAAAAAAGAAAGTGAATAAGGATGAGGAAAGACCTTCCAGCTGGTTGATCAGCTATGAGCGTGGTCTTCATAGAGCTTTCCTACATGTGAAGGCAAGGCTAGAAGGGCTGGCATGAGGCTGGCCCAGGGACCAGAAACCTGCACTACGAAACCAGCCTGAAGACCCCCTGTGGAGTGCTGGATGGGAGCCCAGAGACTGGAAGAACCACAGGGTGCCCCTGACCACCCAGTGCACCTCTGCAGTCCAGGCCAGGAGAGGAGCCAGCCAAAGAGAGAGCACCCTGAAACTGCCCAGGAAGAGGGCCAGGTCTTCAAGGTGGGGCCTGGGGAGCAGAGAGGAAGGAGAACCACAAACAGCACTGAGTCAGATGTCACAACAGAGACACTTAAATCAATGTCATACCTTGATGATGCTGCCCACCAAGGCTGGAAAGGGCTGTGGCTAAAATTCCAACCCACTAAACACAGACAATCTCAATAAGGTCCTGCTGCCGATCCAGTCGGGAGTTAAGTGTGGAAGCCGTTAATTGCCCCAGAATTCCCCCAGCACTGCAGCTTCCTGGGCTGGATCACATGCCCCATATGGAACTTCATTTTCTTCACTTACGACTGAAGGATTATCGCTCTGTCCTGTCATTTCCCTGCGGAGGCATAGGCTCCAGATGGCCGACCCCCATTCCGTACTTTTCCAAGAGCGATGCATATTTTCTTTGTATACATAGCTCTGCCATTTATTATTCATTCTACTGACGATCTAACCTATTAATGTGCTGAGCTTTCTTTATGAATCATGAATTAACTATGTGGCATTTTGGTGAACAGTAAAACTGTCAGGTTGTGACAGGGGGAAGAGTCATGTGCAGTAGAAATTTCCCTTTACTGTGACTCCTAGGGAAATAACCCAAATCTGACACAGAGAAGCCACACTTTTTAAGCGGGTCAATTGTAGAGAACCCAGGAACTGTGTGTTTTCATCATTCATGTCTTCACTCATTTGATAAACATTAGTCTCCTGCCAATGCAGGAGACGTGGGTTTGATCCCTGTGTCGGGAAGATCCCCTAGAGAAGGAAATGGCAACCCATTCCAGTACTCTTGCCTGGAAAATTCTATGGACAAAGGAGCCTGGCAGGCTACAGTCTACGGTGTCTCAAAAGAGTTGGATGTGGCTTAGCAACTAAACAACAACTATACAAGCACTGAGGGAGGTAGTAAGGAAAATACGAAGGGATATAATTTCATATTTCACAGCTCCTTCAACGCCCACTCACACACCTAGGAGGAGACAAGCAAAATGACAAAGTAGGTCATAAGGAATCAGCCTTAAGTGTTCATGATTTTTTAAAACTCAAGCCATTTCATAATTCACTTCTCCTAATACAGAAAATCAATGCAGGTCAGTGGCCTGCACACTAAATTCAGACAGGATTTGTTTGGTCAAAACTGCTTTGTTTTTTCCAAATGTGGGTCAGTATTTTAAAAACAAAATCAAGAGAGTTTCACAAAATTAAACTAATTTTTAAAAATATTTCTAACTTCTCTTAGAAGACACTTGAAAACATCTAGCAGTGTTGGGACTAGCATTCCCACAAAACAAAAAAAATCTGAAATAGGGGTCACGTTTGTCCCATAAGATGAGCTTCGCCCTCTTCAGGAGACGTCCCTGTCCATCATCAGTCTGGACACCCCTGTCAGGCTCTACTCATGAGCCCTGCAAGTTCTCTGCACCCACACATGCATCAAAGGTGGAGAACGACAGACAGACTAAGAGGTCATTTGGACCCAAGAAAACTAGGAGGGGAGAACTGTTTGAATCATGCTGAATGTGCAAATACACTTAATATATAATAAAACATTATCATCAATCTTAAAGGAAATCAACCCTGAATATTCATTGGAAGGACGGATGCTGAAGCTGAAGCTCCAATACTTTGGCTCCCTGATGTGAAGAACTGATTCACTGGAAAAGACCCTGATGCTGGGAAAGATTGAAGGCAGGAAGAGAACAGGACGACAAAGGATGAGATGGTTGGATGGCATCACTGGATCAATGGACCTAAGTTTCAGCAAGCTCTGGGAGTTGGCGAAGGACAGGGAAGCCTGGTGTGCCACAGTCCATGGGGTTGCAAAGAGCTGGACACAACTGAGTGACTGAACGAAGAAAGCAACTATTTTCACCCTCTGCCCAGTGTAACCATTGTTCATACTCAGCAGTACCATTCCCATCACATTCTGGACAGCAGAGAACACCATAATTCCAGTCCCTTCCTAAGGCTAAAGTCCTTAAAATTAGATACCAGAATATTAGCTATTTCTCATTTTCCTATCCACCTGGTAAGGAACTAAGCCTCTACTTGGCACTTGCCTTGGTTATTTTTCTTGTGACTACACAGGACTGTACTAAAATAAAAAATACAAACCTTCTCCTCATTTGTTTTCAACACTTAGAAATGAATCACGATCAGTCTCACTAATAATCAGGAAAAGCAAACTAAATTTATAATTAGAAACCCTCGTCACAAAATCGCAGGGCTAACTTGTAGCCAGACAGGAAGAAACACTGCAAATATGATATAGACACTTCCAAGAGCAGCATAGCACCAAACAGCAAAGCTGAAGATGCACACAGCCCGGGACCCAGCAGTGGGGCCCACAGCACATGCCCTGACTGGTGACCCCTGACCCTCCTTTACCATGACCCTCAGTAAGAAAGGCATCTGATATCAAGACCCAGTGCATCCACGTATCAATACATACTCACCTAACTGAAACAAAAGCCTAACAAAACCTATCCACATAACACAGTGCATTTTGATATTACTCATATCATATATGACAGCATAATCATTATTAATTTTTAATGGGGATAGCAATCCATTAACTCACTTTCATGAGACAGAAATGTGTAACAGTTTGAGAAACACTAGAAGATACCTTTGGGTGTTAGACGATACATCTGCCATATGTCCCGGACTTATCCATCAGAAATCTTGTGGCATTACTTTTGCTAAAGTTGAAAAATGTTTAAATAATCTCAGTGTCCATCAAAGCAGATGGGAAGAATAAAACTTCATGTTCATATCATAGAACAGTGAAAACTGAATAAATTAAAACCAGGTCTTCATTTTGAAAAGCTTGCAATTAGTGCTACGTCTTTATCTAAAAAAAGCAAACTGCATACACAGAGTGTATGTAGACTTTAAACACTAAAAATAAGCTGTATATATCTTTGGATACACACACATACTGACCACATGGTCACTCAGCCCTGTCTGACTCTTTGCAACCCCATGGACTGTAGCCCACCAGGTTCCTCTGTCCATGGGATTCCAAGGCAAGAATACTAGAGTGGGTTGCCAGAGGATCTTCCCAACCCAGGGATCAAACCTTCCTCTCCTGTGTTGCAGGCGGATTCTTTACTTCTGAGCCACTGGGAAAGCTCACAATGCTCTCTCTCTCTCTCTCTCTCTCTCTCTCTCTCTCTCTCTCTCTCACACACACACACACACACACACACACACACACACACACACAGTAAAGACATAATGCCATGCAAGGAAAGAATTCACACCTACTTCTGCACAGTTTTCTTGGGGAGAGGGGCACAGGGAATCGATTAAGGTAGGGGTGTGAGGCTATCACTGTATCTGAAACATCTTATTTAAAAAAAAAAATTTCAGCAAATACAAAAAAAACATCAACATCTCAAGTGTAGATGTGCATATAAGATGAATTATTTTATGTCTTTATATATGTTTTGAAAAATTCACAAAATTTTAAAATAATTTTTAAAGAATTACCTTTTCAAGGTACACACTTCTCCCCTAAGACAGGAGGCGAATATCAAGGGATGCAAAGGTGATGCTCTAATGTCTGCAGTGCTCAAAATGTGAGCATCAACGGGAGGTCTTGACTGCACTGTGGACCAGAAGGCAAGACTAACCTATGTGGCTGTGCTTTTTGAATTTCTAACAATTGACCCCTTTAAAAAATGAAGATTATTTCGGTTTTTTAAACATCAAAATATTCTACTCCCAAATGCATCCTGCTTATTCGGAAGCTCTGGTGGTTGAAATGCTGCCGGGTGCTGAATAGGCATGAATTTAGCTGATTCCTCGCAAGGCCACCTGCTAAAATAATGTAGCAAGACGTCATGGAGACCAATTATTTCCTGGATTAATAATTCTGACTACTTCTGTGGCAGAGGATCCTGAAAGAGCAGGAGGGTCACTTCGTCAGTGAAGCCACTCATTACTGTACCTGTGGGTGGTTTAGTCACTAAGTCGTGTCCAACTCTTTGCGACCCCATGGACTGTAGCCCACCAGGCTCCTCTGTCCATGGGATTCTCCAGGCAAGAACACTGGAATGGGTTGCCATTTCCTTCTCCAGGGCATATTCCAGACCCAGGGATTGAACCCAGGTCTCCTGCACTGCAGGCAGACTCTTTACTGACTTGAGCTATGACAGCTCTCTCTATGCTCTCTGGATAACAGCTGTGATTGAGGGCTGGTGGCCCCCCATGCACCCCACTCTGCTATCCATAGACAGTCTTCTTTGTGCAGATCTAAGACACTGAGATTTTTCAAAAGCGGTCTGATTTAAGCAAACATTTCTTTGTCTGCAATAGTCAGTCTGTAGGAACAGTTTTAACACCTCCAGCTCAACCCTGTATGTATCTTGTGAAACTTGTTAAATTCTCATTAAAGTCACAATTCATAGTTGGGACTTCACACATGGCTATTAACATCTGGCAGCACTGTCACCACGACTGGTCCAGCATAGCTGTTCATGTGCAGCTCATGGACTTCACCTGGAACTTAACTGAGAAGGGAGGCTTCGGTACCGCAGAAAGAACACGACAAATGGGATGCTGTGGTTCAGTCGCTAAGTTGTGTCAGACTCTTTGTGGGCCCACAGACTGCAGCACGCCAGGCTTCCCTGTTCTTTACCATCTCCTGGAGTTTGCTCGAACTCACGTCTGTTGAGTCGGTGATGCCACCCAACCATCTCATCTTCTGTTGCCCCCTTCTCCTTTTGCTTTCAATCTTTCCCAGCATTAGGGTCTTTTCCAATGAGTCAGCTCTTCACATCAGGTGGCAAGTATTGGAGCTTCACCTTCAGCATCAATTCTTCCAGTGAATATTCAGGGTTGATTTCCTTTAGGATTGACTGGTTTGATTTCCTTGCGGTCCAAGGGATAAGAACACCTAAATCCATGTCCCACTTTGGTGTCACAGAAGCTTTCAGACCCCGGGGAGTTTCCTTCACTGTTTGGGGCCTCAGTTTCTGTCTCTATTTTCTCGCATGTTCAAATGAGGACTAAATGATTTGAAACACGTGGGAAGTTTTGTGTAAAACAAAGGCATTGCAAAAACATAAGGTAGAGTTGTTATTAGAAGTAAAAGCAACAAATGTAATTTCTGTAATTACATTATATAATACAATATAATGCAAATAAACACCCAAGATTGTGATTATGGTACACTGCAACCCGTTCAATTTTTCTATAGCCCTTTTTGCTACAATCCTAATGGGTTTCATGGTTCTCTCAACTATTAATTCGGATTTTTTATCACAATGTCTTTCTCGGCTTCAGAGAACAGACACCCAGTTTGTTTCTTAAAATGAAAACCTGTGAATTCCTCATGGGTATGCTTGCTAATAAGCCTCTAATCCACCAGAGACAAATAATGCATGGTGTTCCAGACCAAAACCACAGGATTTGTTCTTAAGAAACAGCTCATTTTGCTGTGTTTCAGCAGCCTCGGACCACGTGTCCAACCTCAATTCACAAACATAAAAGAAAAAGCAGTGCCGAAAAGTCACTATCATGCTCCTACTATTTTTTTCAAAGCCAGTGCACTGGGACAACCCAGAGGGATGGGATGGGGAGGGAGGTGGGAAGGGGCTTCCAGACAGGGGGTCACACATACACTCGTGGCTAATTCATGTCAATGTATGGCAAAAACCACCACAATATTGTAAAGTAATTCACCTCTAATTAATATAAATAAATTAATTTTTTAAAAACACTCTTAATCCAAGTATTTTTAAAATGTTTTCAAATGAATGAAATTGTGACACTTTCCCTAGCATTTTAAACATCCAAAGTCCAACACCAATCTCTCCTTTCTGGCTTTACTTTTCTGTGTGAGTGGGTGGGTGTCAGGAGTAGAGAAAATAACACGAATAGCAAAGTCTGGAATAAAACACTGGTGATTTAGCAGACTAAATAAAAGCACTAACTACTCTCACGCCGATAAGCATCAGCTGTGCTCAAAAATCCCAAGTCCACACAGATACCAAGCGAGTCCTCGGTCTCCCTGGATCCTGCCCTCAGCTGGGGCACTGTGGGACCTACAGCTTCCAAAGCATCTCTGCTGGCCACTGGCACCATCCAGGCCCCAGGGCTCCTGCCGCATGGCTCTGAAACTGAAGCCCAGGGTTTGTGGCCTGTGCTGTTACTCTGGGTGGGAGCTGCATCAGGGGGCCGGAGCTCTGAGGTCAGAGGAACGACTGCTCAAATTCTCCGTCTCCCGTACACGAGTGTGATCATTTCTCAAATGACAGACCTGATTTCTCAGTAAGTTGTCCAGCCTCTTTACCTTGACTCTCTTCATGTTCTCATTCACGGTTCTAGAGCAGAGGTGGGCAACCTTTTGCTGCCAAGGGTCTTATGTTGATGGCGCAAAAAAGGTCATTCAAGTTTTCCCATAAGATGTAATTAATTAGAAAACCTGAACGAACTTTTATGGCCAACCCAATAGTGTTAGGTTTTCCAGAAGGTCTAGTTTCTCTTGTGACTACTGCTTTCATGGAAAATAATTTTATTTATAAATATGATAACACAGGCTGTGATCTGTACATTCCAGCCCAGTTTTTGTTTTGTCTGACATGCTCCAGTGCTTTCTTTCTCTTTTGCCCTCAGCTTTTTGAGACACAACTGGCATATGATCACCATGTCATGGGTTAGTCTCTAAGTCATGTCCAGCTCATGACCCCATGGACGGTAGCCCGCCAGGATCCTCTGTCCATGGGATTCTCCAGGCAAGAATACTGGAGTGGGTTGCCGTTTCCCTCTATAGAGGATCTTCCTGACCCAGGGACCTGACCCTGGGTGGATTCCTTACTGACTGGGCCACCAGGGATGATAATAATCACCATGCCACACCCTAGACCCCCAGAGCTGACTCATCTCCTAACTGGAAGTTTGTACTCTTTGACCAACACTTTCCCATTCTCCCCTGTTCCCCCGGCAACCACCATCTCTCTCTCAGCTTCCTCCCTGCAGACATTTCCTCTAGACATACACCCCGAAGTGGAGCTGCTTCTACTTTAATCTTTCGAGGAACCTCCATTCTGTTTTCCACAGTGGCAGACCCATGTACACTCCCACCAATGGTGCCCAAGGGTTTCCTCCTCTGTCCAACTTCTTCAGCACTTCCTCATTTTTCTTGTCTTTCTGACAGTGAAAAGTGAAGTGAAAGTCACTCAGTGGTGTCCGACTCTGTGATCCCATGGATTAGATAGTCCATGGAGTTCTCCAGGCCAGAATCCTGGAGTGGGTAGCCTTTCCCTTCTCCAGGAGATCTTTCCAACCCAGGAATCGAACCCAGGTCTCCCACATTGCAGGCGGATTCCCTACCAACTGAGCCAGGGAAACCCAAGAAGACTGGAGTGAGTAGCCTATCTCTTCTCCAACGGATCTTCCCGAACCAGGAATCAAACTGGCGTCTCCTGCATTGAAGGCAGATTCTTTACCAACTGAGCTATCAGGGAATCATGAGGCAATAGCTTATTGTGGTTTGGATCTGCATTTCCCTGAGCATTAGTGATCTTGAGCATTTTTTTCATGTACCTGTTAGCCATCTGGATGTCTTCTTTAGAAATGTGTCTAAGTCCTCTATCCATTTTTAATTAGATTGTCTTTTTTTTTTTTGCTGTTGTCTGAGTTCCTTTATATATTTTATATATTAACTCTTTACTGGGCTTCCCTGATAGCTCAGCGGTAAAGAATCTACCTGCAATGCAGGAGACCCAGGAGACAGCGGTTCAATCCTTGGGTGGGGAAGATCCTCTGGAGAAGGGAATGGCAACCCATTCCAGTATTCTTGCCTGGGAAATCCATGGACAGAAGAGCCTGGCAGGCCACAGTCCACACAGTCAGAAAGAGTCAGACACCACTGAGCACATACAAAGGTCCTTATTAGTACACGGTTTGTAAATATTTCAGTAGGCTGTCTTTCATTTTTTTTGCCTTTTAATTTTGTTTACTGCTTCTCTTGCTATGCAGAAGCTTTTATTTTGATATGGTCCTACTTTTTATTCTTGCTTTTGTTGCTTGTGCTTTTTAATTTTACAAATAATTTGAATATTTTAGAAGAGAATAATTTTATTTTGATTAAAATTACTGATTTTTAATTGACATTTTGGTAATATATTTACAAACTGCATACATTGAATACAATTACATTATACTTTTTAATCTTTCTGATGACAAATAAGTGAAAATTGTTTTAGAAATAGAAGGTATGAAAGTAGAACTCAGAAAGGAAAAAGGTTAACAAATTTAAAATCTTCAAAGAAGCAATCTGCTTAAATTTTTTAAATGTTGAAACTGAAAGTGAACAAGTTTCTGGAGAGCATGACCTACACAAAATTCATGAACAGAAAATTACAAACTCTTTATTTAATG
>SJYC01084141.1:0-28520 GCA_006408675.1 Madoqua kirkii | reverse complement strand
AGCATAGAATATGAGGTCTCTATCTATACTTTGCCCCAGCCTCCTGGTATCAAATAAATGTTGGTTCACACAAATAATGAAAAATATACAAACATTAAAAATTAATTTTTTCATACCATTTTTTGTGTGGAGAAAGATGTTTGAGATGCAACGTTAACTAAAAATATAAGAATTGCTACTGTAGATACTTTATATAGAACTATACAGCAAAAGAAACTTGAAGAGACTTGAAGATATTACACTGTAATCTCAGCCCCAGTATTGTTAAAAAGTGGCATCAGGGATCATTTCTACTTGCTCCCTTTATAACACTGTGTAATCAATAAGCTATTATATAGATAATTTTTAAAATAAATCTTATTAAAATATATATCAGAGTGAGGTATTGTTCTTTCCATATCTCCAGTGTTTTTGCGTGTGTAGATGGGGTTTTTGGATGATGTTTATAACAGACAGAAACCATGGCCACATGCTTGCTTTAAAATAAAGTGCATTATAGAACTATGCAGCAAAAGAAACTTGAAGAGACTTGAAGATATTACACTGTAATCTCAGCCCCAGTATTGTTAAAAAGTGGCATCAGGGATCATTTCTACTTGCTCCCTTTATAACACTGTGTAATCAATAAGCTATTATATAGATAATTTTTAAAATAAATCTTATTAAAATATATATCAGAGTGAGGTATTGTTCTTTCCATATCTCCAGTGTTTTTGCGTGTGTAGATGGGGTTTTTGGATGATGTTTATAACAGACAGAAACCATGGCCACATGCTTGCTTTAAAATAAAGTGCACTCTTCACTTTCACTTTTCACTTTCATGCATTGGAGAAGGAAATGGCAACCCACTCCAATATTCTTGCCTGGAGAATCCCAGGGACAGCGGAGCCTGGTGGGCTGTCGTCTATGGGGTCGCACAGAGTTGGACATGACTGAAGCGACCTAGCAGCAGCAGTAGCAGCAGCTTCATATATACAGACTCATGATTCCTGGAACATATACATATGCTGGGCTCCTTTTTCCACTGATGATGAAAGTTTTGCACAGACCACAACATCTAGCGGGCAGAGGGAAGTGTGTGAAGTGGCTGGCTTGGAAAAGGGAAATGAGAGTGGTCATGGGGCCCATCTGTTCATTTGAAGGCCTCGAAAAAAACCCAGGATTCTCCAAGGAAGACAGAGCTCTACCTCCAGCTGCCCTTCAGACAAGCTTCAACATCAACCCTTTCTTGGGTCTCTCACTTGTTGGCTCACCCTGCAGATTTCAGATCCATCAGCCCTCTCGTTCCCATGAGCCAAATCCTTAAAATACACCTTTCTCTTTGTATATAAGACACACATCCTATGGGTTCTGTCTCTCTCTAGGCAAGCACAGAGACATGCAGGTCCGAACTGCAGACATTCAAAGCCAAGAGGTACCTGAGTACACTCTCCAGAAACAATGTTACAACCCAATACATACCTCTGATAGGAATCACTGCACACCTATGACAGGTGGACATGGGTGGAAAACATACTGGAAAAACTACTCTTTAAAACACCAACACAACAAGTTATATGCACCCCAATAGTCACGGAAGCATTACTTATATAAAAGCAATCTGCCTATTAACAGATAAATGGATAAAGAAAATGTGTTACATATAAACAATGAAATACTACTCAACAATTTAAAAAGTGAAAATTTTCCAGTTGTGATAACATAAATTAACCTGGAGGGTATAATGCTCAGTGAAATAAGTCAGACAGAGAAAGACAAATACTATATTTTTATGCTAATACATGGAATCTAAAAAATAAAACAAACACATAAACAGAAAAAGGCTCACAGGTACAGAGAACAAACTAGTGGTTACTAAAAGGCGGGGGAGGGGGGAGTGGAAAGAGGAGCAAAATATATAAAGAAGATTAAGAGGTGCAAATTACTAAGCATAAAATAAGTAAATTACAAGAATTTAACAAGTATCCCAGGAAAATGCCGACAATATATTCCAAATTTTATGGCAAATGTGTATGGAGTATAATCTCTAAAAATACTGTAGTACACCAGACACTAATATATTAATGTAAGTTAACTATAGTTCAATAAAAATGCTCCAAAACATCCTGAAAAAACAAAAACAAAAACACCAACACAGGGACTCCCCTGGCAGTCCAGAACTTAGGACTCCACCCTTCCAATGTAGAGGGCACAGGTTTAATCCCTGGCTGGGGAACTAAGATTCCGCAAGCCACACACTGCAGCCAACAAATAAACACATAAAAAATAAAACACGGAGACTCAAGATCTAGGCCCACCACTTACAAACCACAGAACCTGGACAGTGATTTAACGGCCACGCTGCAGTCTCCCTATGTACTGAAAGGGACCCCTGCCATCATTCCTGCTCCCCTCCAGAGGCTCCCAGTAAGGCATGATCTGTTGAAAGAACTCTGCAAACTCTAAGGAAGTGTAACATCGACGGCAAGAGTAGAAGGGTGCAGATAGTAAATCACAGCCACCCATCAGAACCTCATCACAGCGACAGGAGTGATAACAAGAGCCTCTGCCCACTTTGTCACTAAGATGGAAGGTGTCACACGTGCCACAGTGTGCCTGCAGTCACGGGCTGCTCACCCGCTAAGCGAGCAATCGCACACAAACCGCGTGTTTCTAAAACAGGAGCCACACGAACGCCGAGGGAACATATGGGACTATCAGATACACACGCACAGCCCGAGACCTGCCAGAAGAGGAGCTCAGGGGTGCAGTAACTCTGTTCAGAGATGGACCAGTCAGAAAGGCCAGCTCTTACCACAGGTACTGAGCTGGGCATTTGCGTTCTTGCAACTCAAAGTTGTTGTTGCTTAATCGTTAAGCCATGGCCAACTCTGTGACCCCCATGGACTGCAGCCCACCAGGCTCCTCTGTTCATAGGATTTTCCAGGCAAGAAGACTGGAGTGGGTTGCCATCTCCTTCTTCAGAGGATCTTCCCGACCCAGGGATCAAACCTCTGTCTCATGCACTGGCAGGTGAATTCTTTACCACTGGGCCACCAGGGAAGCCCTCTTCCACCTCAAAGCCAGGTGTTGAAAATACAGAGCTTTCCCGTACTCGACAAAAGCTCAGACTCACTGGGACACTGACCCTGTCACTTAGGCCCCCAGAGCACACAGAGAAGAGTGGCAACAGAACTGTTTATCTCCAGGATCAGAGGTAACTCTGTAGACATACCTGCTGTCATTGTCCTTTATAATAATTAAAAAACTCTTTTGAGTACCTCCCAGATGCCAGAAACTGCTTAGGTATCGTGGCTGCAGCCGTGACCAAGACAAGCCAGGCAGGTCTGAGCAACATGTCCCCAAGGAAGGCATGCGAAAGGCCAGGAGGTACATAAAATGGTGCACCACATCGCTGACCACGGGCCAAAGGCAAGTCAAAGCCACGAGGTACCATCTCCCTCCTGTTGCTGTTACTCGGTTGCCTGGTTGTGTCCAACTCTTCGCAACCCCATGGACTGAGCACGCCAGGCTCCTCTGTCCTTCATTATCTCCCACCTGTTAGGATGAGTACTGTCAAATAAATAAAACCAACCGACAACTATTTACAACATTGCTTCTGTTGTTTTTTATGTTTTGAGGTTTTTTGGCCAAGAGGCATGTGGGATCTCAGCTCTCTGACCAGGGATTGAACCCACACTCCCTGCATGAGAAGTCTTAGACGTGGTTACTGGAAAGAAAATGAAAGTGAAGTTGCTCAGTTGTGTCTGACTCTTTGCAATCCCATAGACTGTTGCCTACCAGGCTTCTCCAACCCCCTGCACGAGAAGTCCTAGAAATGGTTACTGGACCGCCAGGGAAGACCCAGAAATAGCTTTAAAGTGAAAAATGCACTTTCTTATCCTTCTGAAACATAAGCCACTACAATTAGCATAACCTTTTTGACAAGGCTCAACAATAAAACGTCCACAGTTATATATTTATTTATCCCACAAGCCTCATTTCCAGCTGACTATGTGATAAGCACTCTCTCATCCCATTAAATGGGTCCTGGTGACCCAATTCTGGAAGTTCCTGCAGTTCCCGGCTCCTTTTTCTACTTCTCACTCTTGTCAGTGTGGCCGCCTCCAGAGAATCCCCCACACCTTTCATTCTGCTACTCCTAACAGTGAGCAAGCTGAGAAACCAGACAGTCAGTTCTCCCAGAGATATTTTTAAACCATAGTAAATAGACAGAGACTAACCAACTCTCCACTTTATACACAAATTCACCACCATCTCTTTGGGCTAATCAAGAGATGCTTTTAGTAGCCCAAGAGATGCTGGTGAACTTGTGTATAAAGTGGAGAGTTGGTTAGCCTCTGTCTGTTTACTATGGTTTAAAAATATCTCTGAGAGAATTGACTGTCTGGTCTTTGGAATACTCCAGCATCCTTTAGGGGCTTCTCAGGTGGCACTAGTGGTAAAGAACCTGCTCGCTAGTCCAGGAGACATAAAAGATGCAGGTTTGATCACTGGGTCAGGAAGATCCGCTGGAGGAGAGCATGGCAACCTACACCAGTACTCTTGCCTGGAGAATCCCAAGGACAGAGGAGCCTGGTGGGCTACAGTTCATGGGGTCACAAAGACTTGGACATGACTTAGCATGTAGCATCTTTTTGGTTCACAGGTTCCTCATCATATCCCAGTTAGTTGAAGTTGGATCGTCTCTGCCTCCAACCTGTGGAGGGAGAGAACCCCAAGGGGGCTGAGAGTGGAGGCGGCAAAGGTAGTGAGAACTGTAGCAGAGACGAGCTCATGCTGGAGTCAAGAGAACTCATGGATGCCCAGAGTCCAACAAGGCATCCAGATTCCCATGGCTTCCCCGGGCAGACAGGGCACACACCACCCATGCCGGAGCTGGTCCTCTTAAGGCATCAGACCGGGCTGCAGCAGGCACTTGTCTGTCAGTGCCAGGACCAGTGGGTGGTATAACTGTGGCTGGGATGTGAGAGTGACAGTCAACTATGACCTCAGCACAGATGCCGGCAGATAGCAAAGCTGGAGACCCTGGGATCTGAAGGGAGGAGAGGTAAGAAATGATTGGCTTGGAAATTAAGCCCACATTTCAACATTGAAAACCATCTCATACCAGAGCATCCATTGTCCCGGTCACAGACACCTAGAAAAACATCATATATATGGGTCACGTTGAGCCCCTCAGTCATATCAGAGTCTTTTTATGGCAGCATCATTAGGCTATTTATAGTGAGCAATTAAAGATAGCCTAAGTGGGCCACCGCATTTCTATCTGGCTGGCTCTGACTGGTGTGGGGTAATGCTAACAAGGTACAGGCTTTTCTTATACGCTGTGCTACACAAAAGCCTTCTCTAGATACATAAAAATCCACCTTTCGTTTGTATTTATATCTTGCTTTTAAAAGCAACTTGAGTATTTGTGGGATGCATTCTCCATAATGTGAGCCACACTGCAGGAAACGTCACACAAACTGATCACTGCCCGGCAGAAGGCAGGCACATGGACGTAACATGGGGGCAGTGGACGGTGTGAGGAAGTGGGGGTCGAAATAAGGGGCACAGCCTTCGCACTGGAGCAGACTGGAGTCAGAATCGCATGACTGCAGGTAAACACTACACAGGCAAAGTCAGCCTCTCAAACGCACTTTTCTTACCTTTAACACAGGGATCTAGCAGCTGACCTTTGAGCCCTTTTACATACAAAGTGCCTAATGAGTATGGGTACCCGGAGCTGCTCAGGAAATGAAGCAGTCCAAGCAACAGTCAGTGGCACGTGAGAAATGAGGTTAACGTGATGAAGTAACTTTTGGATATACTCCATCCCACCCAGCCTTGAGGGGTATGTCCAGAGGCAACTCAGCCGGCTATGTGGGTCCCCCATGGTGAGGACCCCAACTCTGATCATTTCTCCCAGACCTGATCACTCCTTCCCCATCCTCACATATCCAAATCTCCTTCTCCCAACTACCATATACACATCTGTGTCTGTGGCTCACAGTCCTGGAAGACCACTCTTTCCAGACTCCAAATATCTACCAGCTCAAAAATCACAGCTCTGCTTCCCTGAAACAAGATCTGTTGTCTTCCAAGAGACACGCAGCCAGAAACCTTCCCGCCCAGAATCTCTGGGCACTGGCCACTCGGCATGTTGATCATGATGAAAACCTCAAAGGACACACGAATATCTCCTCCTCCTGAGCCAGCCCAGCTACGTTCATCTAGAACACGACGCCGAAGGCTCTGGACACACGGGATAACAGCACAGAAACTAAGAGAAGGCAGCAGCTGGATTTTGTTTTCCAGGACAGAAAGCTTGAGCAGTCTGTATAAACCGCAATGCTTAGAAATTAAGAAATGACTCATGGCGATCTTAGCTGAGACGTGTCAGCAGCACTCGTGATGGGCAGCCAGAAACAAGTTTTCACTGTGGAGTTCAGGGAACGACACTGGAGACAAGCCACAATCTTGAGTCAAGTTTCCATATTTTTCTGTGGAACTTATTGGCAAATGGCATAAAAATTCATCTGCATGTTTAGCAAAAGTGAACATACTCTGAAAATCCTTTCTCCCCCTGAAATTTTAAAGAAATGGCTAAAACAAATAGAACACTTTCTACCAGTAAAATGTAAATGCCGCTTTGTCATATATTAAAATTTTACTTGTCTGAGATATTTCTGGAGTCTGCATTCTGGCTCATGCTGGTTCATGGTTTGTTTTCTCGTCTGATAAGGAAAGTCTCAACTCTCCCTTCAATACATATTTTTTGAAACAAATAGTGCTGGCACTTTCAGCTGTCTATTTGGAACAAAGTAATTTTCTTACACCGTATGTAAAAATAAATGACAGATAAAGTAAAGGCTAGATGCCAAAAATAAACTAATAAACTCTTAAGAGAATATCTAGGGGACTACGTGTACAACCAAAAGATGTATGGGGACTTTATCTCTGAAAATAAAGAAACATAAAAGAAAAGATGAATTTTGCTATATGAAAATTTTAAACTTTTATAGAGCAAAAGCTATCATAAGCAAAGTGTACATACCAACGACAAATTTAGAAAAAATATTTGCAATAAAATGTTTAAAATAAAATGTTAATATCAACAATGTGTAAAGAACCCTCTTAGAAATGGATACAAAAAATAATTCAAATAGAAATACATGCAAAAACAGATGAATAGCTAATTTTCAGAAAAGTCAAGACTCAAAAGACCAAATATATGAAAAACTACTCAAACTCACTCTTCCGATCCAGACTAGCAAAAATTATACAGACTATTAACACCTATCGCTAACAGAAATGTCAAAAAAAAGGACACTTTCAAAAACTGCTAGAGGCAGTGTAAATTGTTACAGAAATTTTGGAGGAAATCCAGCAACATCTATGGCTAAAAATACAGTTTGATGGGATTCTAACTACTGTAACATTTTCTTAAAAACAAAAAAGTGCAAAAGAAGAGATGTAAAAATACATTTATCACACCACTATTCCTAATAGCAAAAAAAAAAGGGGGGGGGAACAAAATGAATGTTTATTAACAGGGTGACAGTTAAATAAAGATGGATAGAGACTCATGCCATGGAATAAAGCCATAAAAACAATGATCGGAGCTATTCTCTACTAGCAGAGTTGGAGGTAATTTCATGAGGTTTTGCTAAATGGGAAAGTAACACAGAAAAGTGTACTTAATATGACACCAGTTAATAAAGTAATTAAATCCAAATCCTTATATATGTATACATTTATGTATTCATATATGGTTATCTGGACAGGAGGATACACATCAGGTAATTAACATGAGTTACCTGGGATGACTGAGAGAAAGTAAGTCAAAAGAATATCCAATATGTGTATGATCTTATATATGTATATAGATAGACAGACGTGCTAAGTTGCTTCAGTATTGTCCAACCCTTTATGAGGCTATGGACTGTAGCCTGCCAGGCTCCTCTGTTCATGAGATTCTCCAGGCAAGAATATTGGAGTAGGCTGCCATGCTCTCTTCCAGGGGATCTTCCTGAACCAGGGATCAAACCTACGTCTCGTATGTCATATGTCTCCTGCATTGGCAGGCAGATTCTTTACCACTAGTGCCACCTGGGAAGCAGAGATAGATGGATAGATAGATCGATGATATATTTCTTAAAAAAAAATTTTTTTTTTTAAGAGATAAGGTTCGGGACTCCCTGGTGGTCCAGTGGTTAAGACTTTACCTTCTAATGCAGAGGGTGGGGGTTTGATCCCTGATCAGGGAGCTAAGATCCCGTCAATACCAAAACATAAACAAAGAAGCAGCACAGTAACAAATTCAATAAAGATTTTTTAAATGGTTCACATCACAAAAATCTTTTAAAAAAAGAGAGAGAGAGATAGGGTTATATCTGTATGTAGCAATTTTCAGGGGTATACATGTAAATTACTGTTAAATTCAAAAAGCAGATAGCATAATAAGATGTCAAAAAACATTCTGCTTAGATAAAAACAAAATATCAGTATATTTATAAATAAGCTTATATATTTACTGGAACAAGGAGAAATATTTAGAAAGTTACACACCAAGCTATAACAAGAATGATCTCAAGGAGGTTGTGATGGTTGGAGAGAAACATTAGATCAATAACTCTGCATGTGTATGATCTATGATCTTTGTACAAAACTGCATCAGTCATCAAAGCACCTGTGCAGACCCTTTCATGTGCAGCAAAGGTTGAAAAACAATTAGATTCATTTTTTTTTAAGTTTGAACATACATATCTTACTACCAACACATGATCTGTTTTATAGTCTTTAAAACAGAGGTCCCCAACCTCTGGAACCTAATGCCTGATGATCTGCTCACGGAGCTGATGTAATAATAATAGAAATAAAGTGCACAAAACATGCAAAGTGCTTGAATTATCCTGAAAGCATTCCCCCTACCCCAGTCTGCGGAAAAACCATCTTCCACGAAACTGGTCCCTGGTGTCAAAAAGGTTGGGAACCTATGACTTTAAAACATACATATACTCTGTAAGGTCAGAGAAAAATAAAGCTTAGAGGTGCCAATCAAATTCCAAGATTTACACATTGGTCACCCAAAGCTGTAGTGGGGAGGAGCTTTCTCCCCGCAACCCCCGAGCTGTACTTGGGATCTTCGCTGGGTCTGTGACGTAAAAGCTGCAGCTGGGGCAGTGGACAGAGGCATCTGCTCTAACAGAGTCAAGTGCAGGCCCAGGAAAAGTGAGTTCCCATCCCCCACGCCTGTGACATGAGCGGTGGCCAACATCATCATCCGAAAGCGACACGTCCACCACAGAGCACTGAAATAAGTTGCCAACCAAGTCATAAGGTCTCCTCTGACATTTAAACAGACTGGAAGCAGCAATTTTATGAGATGATAAAATAAGCAATCTTGAGGAAAAAAATTTTTGAAGCCAACAAGACTAATTTCTCATGAGACAGAGGAATCCCACCACAGACTCCCTGGCAGGCAGGAATGCTTCTAATTGTTGGGGTGTCACTACCGAATGAGACAGCCCCTTCTATTTCTGAATAGCCCCAAAGAATTATGAAATGCTTTCCTATACAGAACCGAAACTGCCTCCTTGTAACTTCTTGACCTGAGCCTTACTTATCTTCTTAAAATAGAGAGATGATTTCAAGTTCTTCAGGTGAGGATCATTTGAAAACACTCCTACCCACCATGGGGTAGCATATAACTTGCTTAGAGGTAAATGTAAGCCACAAACCCAGTAGGCAGTCATTCAGGGAGTCCCTGGACACAAATTTCCAGCTCTGAAAAAGCTTAAATCCTGGAGGTCAGGGCAACAGTCCAACTATTTTGCTAACACAAAATAGTAAACACCATGCTCAATAATTTTGATCACGTTTAAGTACGCTAACTGTGAAAAGGACCTGTCATCTTTGAACGAGGAAATGATGGCCTGTAAATTCTGTCTGAATTTCTAAAGAAAATTTCCCTGCAGGCATAAACAATATACTTAAAACTAACTGTAATCTCAATCAACCCACTGATATCTACAACTGTCAAGAATAATAAATTGTCCCTATCTCTCCCATTATCCCCCACAATTAATATTCAAAAGTTGTGTTCAAATTCTGAGTAAGGTGGCTCAGTGGTAAAGAATCTGCCTGCAACACAAGAGACTCAAGATTGACCCACATTCTCTCCAGCATTTAGTATTTGAAGATGTTTTAATGATATTCGTCCTGACAGGTGTGAGGTGCTACTTCCTTGCTGTTTTGATCTGCGTTTCTCTAGTAATTAAAGATGTTGAGTATCTTTTCATGTGCCTGCTGGCCATCTGTATGTCTTCTTTGGAAAAATGTCTGTTCAGGTCTTCTGCCCATCTTTTCACTAGGTGGTTTGTTGTTCTGATATTGAGTTGTATGTGGGGATCAGAATTTGGGTTTCTAGCCATTCCCATGTGATACTGATGCTCCTGGTCCTGGGACCACTCCATGAGGCCCGCTGGTCTGTAGCAGTGCAGTTCAAACTATAAGATGCTTGGAAATCACATGGAGAGCTTGTTAAAATGCAGGGTCTGATTACTGAGGCCCAGGGTAAAGTCTAAGAGACTACATTTTTAACAGATCTCTGGATGGAGCCATGTATATAGGATATTAGAGGCTTCCCAGGTGGCTCAGTGGTAAAGAACCCACCTAATAATACAGGAGATCTGGGTTCAATCCCTGGGTCAGAAAGATCCCCTGAAGAAGGGAATGGCAACACACCCCAGTATTCTTGCCTGGAAAATCCCATGGACAGAGGAACCTGGTGGGCGTGGTATATGGGGTCACAAAGAGTCGGACATGACTAAGTGACTGAGTACACAGGATATTAAGCAAAGAAATATGCTTGGGCTGGTTACAGTTAGTTTTCACTTTATGGGGATATTTAATTGCCTCTGCCACTTAGGTACATCTCTGAATAAGCAATAATAAAAATATTTTTACTTAACTAAGTGTTTCTTTACTGTGATTGAGTTCACTCTCATTACTGTGGCTTACATAAGGTTTTATATTACTTTATATGAGCATCCTAACTGAGCTTTGATTAGTTAATTAAAATTTCACTGGAATTTCATGTTTGGGGGTATTAAGGAATATAGCTGAAAGGAAAGCTTGCTTCTTGAATGCAAGGGGTGCTTTTAAAGCCCTGGCGTTCTGCTTAGTAGGAGCTTAGTGGTGGTTATGGGCTTCCCTGGTGGTTCAGTCAGTAAAGAATCTGCCTCCACTGCAAGAGACCTGGGTTTGATCTCTGGCTTGGGAATATCCCTTGGATAAGGAAATGGCAACCCCCTCCAGTATTCTTGCCTGGAGAATCCTATGGACAGAGGAGCCTGGCGGGCTACAGTCCATGGAGTAGCAAAGAGTTTGGACTTGACTGAGCAAATGAGGGACTAAACCACCACCACCTCCAGTTCAGGTTATAGAACCGGAACTGAATTAAGGATCAGGGGCTAGACTCTTGCTTTAGGATGCACCAGCCAGTGCTGACTTTATATATACAGTGTGTCCATGTCAGTCACGTCTGACTTTTTGCAACCCCATGCACTGCAACCTGCCAGGCTCCTCTGTCCATGGATTTCCCAGGAAAGAATACTGGAGTGGTGGCCATGCTCTCCTCGAGGAGACCTTCCCAATCCAGGGATCTAAATGGATTCTTTACCACTGAGCCACCTGAGAAGCCCCAGTGACATCTTAGTTATTGTCAACCTTATAACGAAACTTCCTTTCAGGTAGGAATCCTTGGGACTCACGCAGCCTACATCCCACTCAGGTGATTCACTCCACTCAGGAAAGGACCCTGAACTTTGATAAGACCTGGCCACAGCCTTCAAGGGAAAATGAAGACAGACAATTGTTTGATACAGTGTGGTTTAGAGCTTATCTTCTCCCACAAATCCTTGAGTTAACCCCAACTCAACTCGGTGGATGGAGAGACACAGACATCATACAAGGGAAATCAGCTACTTTGATCAGGCAGATGGTCCAGCTAAGCATGCACTTTATGAAGACTTCGTATAACCTCAGAATTCAGGGACAGACTGAGATATCAATAATCTACAGAAAGCAAAATGTTAAAAAAAAATTATTCCAACTGGTGGCTAATTGAGGAGTCATGATTTGTTAGGGCAGAAGTATTTCTAGGTCCTATGTTTAAAAAGAAGACAGAGAGAGAAAGGAAGGAAGGAAACAGGGGAGGGAAGGAGGGGCAGAGGGAGGGAAGGAGGAATGGAGGTGAACTAAGCAAGGCTAAGGGTAAAACGATAGGCTTGAGGGACTTAACCACAGTCCAGAGGTTAGGACTCTGTGCCTCCAATGCAGGGGGCACAGGTTTGATCCATGGTCAGGGAGCTAAGATCGTGTGTGTGTGTGTGTGTGTGTGTGTGTGTGTGTGTGTGTGTGTTAGTCGCTCAGTCATGTTTGACTCTTTGCAACCCCATGGACTGTAGCCTGCCAGGTTCCTCTCCATGGGATTCTCCAGGCAAGAATACTGGAGTGGTTTGCTGTGCCCTCCTCCAGGAGATCTTCCCCACCCAGGGACTGAACCCACATCTCTTGCATCTCCTTCATTGTCAGGCAGGTTCTTTCCCCCTAGTGCCACCTGGGAGTGGGCTTATAGATACTGTGCGTGCATGCATGCTCAGTCGCTTCAGTAATGTCCGACTCTGCGATCCCATGGACTGCAGCCTACCAGGCTCCTCTGTCCATGAGATTCTCTAGGCAAGAATGCTGGAGTGGGTTGCCATTCTCTTCTCCAGGGGATCTTCCCGACCCAGGGATCGAACCCAGGTCTCCTGCATTGCAGGCAGATTCTTCACCATCTGAGCACTAGGGAAGCCCTAAGACCCCACATGCCTTGGAGCCAAAAAACCAAAACATAAAACAGAAGCAATATTGTAACAAATTCAATAAAGAGTTTGAAAATGGTCCACATTTTAAAAAAACCTTAAAAAATTTTTTTAAATGATAGGCTTGAATATCATCAGGATTTTCAGCAAAGTAATGTATAAAACTCAGGTAAGCCTCTAACAGCCACACATGCAGCAGCTTCACTATATTGAGGGGTGCCCTTACTGCCTGTTCATTAGGCCATTAGGCCCACTTGGTCTCTCCTTTGTCACAGTGAGACTAACCTACCTTACCAGCCCAGAAGATGCTGTTAAGAAAATGAGGATTTCCTTCTAAGAGAGATTTTACTGTTTTGTTTTCAGTTCTCTTTCTCCCTTGACAGCCATCTTCCTTCCGCGCTGTGTGAGTGTGTGTTTTAAGCTTAACTAACTTTACACATTATCTAAGCCACTAAGGTCAATATTTACAAATGATGTGGAAGAAACATGTCCATATTTGTGGGCTTTGGGAATATCTTAATTTACCTTGAGACCTACTTCCAAAGTCCACAAGCAAATTCTGCAATGATTCAATACAAGAGCATCAGAATGGATATTCAGGCAGGAAGAGAAGCAATCAGCCATGCAAGACTTATGGTGAATTCTGAGAAATTCAGAAAGGGTGGTCTAATAGTAAGGGAGGGTAGCCGAAATCTTCTACATCAAAAAAGGGAAGTTGAACAGCCCGATCAATGAAAACATGTATTCTCTTCGGTGGAGTTGATTCAAATAGGCATGGGATTCTGTTTCAGTTGTCTCCTGTAATAAACCACCTAACGACCCAAGAGCAGACAACAATAGGAAAAATACACAGGGAAAACCTCACAGGCTGGCCTCAGGACAGAGCTTAAGGGAAAACAATTATCTATACGAATAAAATGGTCTGTGCAGCTTCATTATAGTTGAATATGTGTGATGCATTTATAACTAGAAATTATTTAAAATAAATCATTCCTCAATGGGGTGATTTTAAACACAGTTATAATGCAGTTTATAAAAGTCTTTATAAACATGCATAATCATGGACAGATGGATTTCCATTATAATTAGAGTGATTCTGTTTGTTTTCAGTTGATAGAAAACCCTGAGGAATAGGTTGGGAAAACTGGCAAATCTCAGTCACATGGTTGATTGAAAAAGAACTTACTCTCTCTAGGGTGTGCTTCTTATTGCCTATAAACCTGGGTTTCCTTATTTGTAAAATGTAGTTAATATTAAAACCTACCTGACAGGTATGCTGTAAGCATCAAATGAAGTAAGAGATGGGAAACATGCTCTGGAATGGCACAGCTCTCTACAAAGAGAATCCTTTACACAGGGGGCCAGTTGTTCACACAAGATGAAAAAAGGACAACAGTTTAAAACTGTTCACTTCATGTCAATGTATGGCAAAACCAATACAGTACTGTAACATAGAATAAAGTAAAAAAAAAAATAAATTAAAAAAAAAGTGTTCACTAATTTCTGTAAATGCTATTCCGTTTAAACCAAGTGATAATATCTGAATTTCAAATTGTTTGAGACAACTGCTAATTATTCTTTACAGCAACCTCTGGAACACTGAAACATTTTCTGGTTACATAAATGATCTGCCCCAGGGCAAAATGCAGGAACAGGATACAGTGTAGGTGATGCTACTGGATATATTCGAGGAACACTCATCATGCTGATCAACTCATGTCCTCAAAATCCAGCCACAGCCTCCTTACGGTCCACTGAAGGGTACATTTGTGAATTTTCACAGCATACAGAAGTCCTAGTCCCCCTTGCGTCCTCAACCCCACTCCTTAGCCTGTGCTTGTGCACTCATGCACGCACGCACGCGCACACACACACACACACAATTTTAGCTAGGCTAATTAATTTAAAGCCGCCTCCACCTGCTAGTTATTTCTCGCTTTCTGAGTCTTCCATCGATAAAATGTCAATAACAAAACTTCTCCTGAGAGCTAAGATTTGTGGATGAACCAGGCAATATGAAAGTACACAAATGTCAATCTCAAAGGATGGTCACACTGATACAGAAGACCCTTTGCACTCTCTGTGGCGGTGCACTAAACACACTACCGAATGGATCACCATCCATGAAAAACAGATGGCTTTCAAAGCACGGCAAGACCAGCACATACATTTTCTACAGACGCACATCTCTTAAGTGAGTAGTGTTTATGGTTAACACCACGCCAGCCCGAACCTCAGTGACAAGCCATACGGTTTGTCAAACCTGCTCGAACCACTCGTGAAACCTATGTAATCGTAAGTTTCAATTTTTAAACACAATTCAATTTTCAAACAAATATAGAAAGAGAATTCAGTAATCATGAGTTTAATTTACACACAAAAAAATACTTAAAATTTCTGTGGCATAAAATAAACAAGGTTATATCAACATAACAAAACGTACAACAGAACTAATGACTCAAATAAACCTCATTATATATAAAAATGTAATTCGTGACAAAGAATCCATCACTGAGAAGGGAAACATTGTTTAATAAATGGTTTTGGCGCAATATGGCTCAGTTGGTAAAGAATCCTCCTGCAAGGCAGGAGACACTGGTTTGATCCCTGGGTCAGGAAGATCTGCTGGAGAAGGGATAGGCTATCCACTCCAGTATTCTTAGGCTTCCCTTGTGGCTCAGCTGGTAAAGAATCTGCCTGCAATGTGGAAGACCTGGGTGAGACCCTTGGGTTGGGAAAATCCCCTGGAGAAGGGAAAGGCTACCCACTCCAGTATTCTGGCCTGGAGAACTCCACAGACAGTAGAGCCCATGGGGTTGCAAAGAGTTGGACACAACTGAGCAACTTTCACTTTCATAAATTTTACACAAGTATATATCTGTAGCAAGTATTTGTTATGTGGATGTATAAAATTTAGGCACTCCATTCTAGACATACAAAAATTAACCTGACACCATTTTATACTATAAAAAGTAAAAATAAAACAAAATTGAACATGTCTCAGGCTCTAGAGGTGACACCTTCTATGCTTACAAACCACAAAGGAAAAGAGACACAGACTTTTCTCCATAAAAAATGTATCACCACCGCAAATTTAAAAAAAAGACTAGGCAAAATACTTTTGCTAAACATGAGAGTTTTATTTCTGTAAGGTAAGTTGATAAAAGAAGCATTAACTCGAGAAGTAAGTGAGTCAAAGATAAAAAGCCCTCTTGAGTGTCCTCCAGAATAACTCCTTAACTGGGCATCTCAGGCCTTTCAGGACCCAGGCTCTGTCCTTCCTTTCAGTCTAGTCTCCTAAAGCCAGGACTCCTGCCGATCTACTTAAACGCTGAACTATTAATACTTCAAGCTACTTAATGATCTCCAAGAGAGTCAAAGCTTCTGAAAGCCCTGTGTCTTTGTGCTTCACAGGACTGGAGTGGCTATCCCTGCCCTGCCCCATTTGCCCACCTGAAGATTCATCTTTCAAAACACTCCACAGCTCATCTCCACCAGGACACTCGCCAGGGCTCACCTCTATCACACTGCTGACCTGCCTTGCCCAGCACTGTCCAGAAGAACCTTCTGTGATGATGAAATGTCCCATCTCTGTGCTGTCCAGCACGGCAGCCACTAGCCACGTGTGGCCACGGAGCACTTAGCATGGACCCAGTGCAGCTAAGAAAGTTTATTTTAATTTTATTTCCATTTAAACTGTCACATTGAGTAGTGGCTCCCCACATTAGACAGCACGGCCATCCAGACTAAGCCTGAGGGGCTCCCTAACTTTGTCTTATTTATCTCTGTATCCCCATCACCAGCTCAATGCCAGGTACATGAGTACACACTTGGTAAATGTTTTTGTCATTTTAGGTGTCAGTTATGATCCAAACACTCTGAATTCATTCAATGTTCTATGTACCTGACACCCTGATTCCTTTTTATGGTTGAATAATATTCCATAACACATATACATCACAGACTTTTGACCTATTCATCTGCTGATGGACACCTGAATTGTTTTCACCTTTTGGTTACTGTTAATAGCACTGCTCTGAATATGCATATACAACACAGATTTTTGTTTTGTTTGGGCTTTTGTTTTATTTATTTAGTTAGTTTTTAATTTTTAGCAGGTGAGTTGATTTACACAACAAATCAGTCCACCACTGCCAGAAGATTAAATTTTATTTGAAAAAATACAATACAGAAAAATTGATCCTGAACTAGTTACTAATCGGAAGACTTACTCTTCAGAGTGTAAAATAAAGATTCAACTTTAGATAATTTGACAAACATTTGGAAACTGCTTTGTTAGTGCCTTTTAAGCCTATAAACTTTTCTTAGGCCTAAATATGGAAACAATTAGTATAAAAATCTACTCAGCCCCAGATACATATACTACATAAATTAAAACATGAAAATTCCCTTTTACACAAAAAATAAAAACAGATAATCTTTAGTTGTTCCCCTTTATGTCCCAAGTTAAAAATGACTAGTTTTCAAAAAGCAGTATGTTACTCCCACACCTGAAAAGTACGACAGGGCCTACAACGACACTGACGTTTAAAAATTAACATCTTTAAAACTGTTAAATATACATTTTATTTATTAATTTTACTATTATGTTTTGTTTTCATTTCTTGGCTGCACTATACAGCCTGCTGGATCTTAGTTCACTGACCAGGGACTGAGCCTGGGAACATGGAGTCTTGACCACTGGGCTGCCACGGAAGTCTCTAAAAATTAACATTCGGCAGAATAACATTTTAATACAAGGAGTATCAACTGGGCACAGGTAACCCAGATTCACAGCCCAGCTGAGAAGTGTGTGCATAAGTATGATGAAAGCTAAATGTAAAGTTTATAAGACTATAAAGTTTGAGAGGAAAATAAAATAGAAATGCAAAAATAGACTTGCCCAAGAAAGAACAGAAAGATGGCTCTAAGACTGTACCAGATTACTTTGGTGAATTCCTAAAAAGTCTAGAACTGTGAAGTAGAATGAAGAAATTACAAGTGAAAAAATCTGATTTCACAGCTTATCTCATTTCCCTACACCCACACTACTGAAACAAGTGCCGAGTTCATTTGAAAAACACAACATTAAACTATGTTCACTTTTATAGATTCCCATTTTAAAGTAAATAAGATTATCTCAGATGCCTTTCAATGTCTTGAACTGAAAGCTTTAGTAGCTCAAGAAACCCACTGCTCCTTTACTCTCTAATGAGAAAAGGTGCCCAGGGTAGTTAAGCAAAACACTTGGCCTTTTTATGGCTCTCTGTGCCTTAATTTCTCCAATAATAAATTCCTTTTTATTTCCAGAACTGAAGACTCCATATAGGATGTCTAGAAGAATCTCGTAGTTGTGTACTACGTATGCTAGTGTGAAAAGTGAAAGTCACTCAGCCGTGTCCGACTCTTGGCGACCCCACGGACTATACAGTCCATGGAATTCTCCAAGCCAGAATACTGGAGTGGGTAGCTTATCCCTTCTCCAGGGGATCTTCCCAACCCAGGAATTGAACAAGGGTCTCCTGCACTGCAGGTGGATTCTTTACCAGCTGAGCTATCAGAGTAAGAAAGGGAAATGAGCAAAACTACTTTTAATATAAAATATAAGTGTTTTTGTTTCCTCCAGACTATTTCCTCTAAAAACTCTAACCTTCTTTGTGATAAACCAACTTGCATGCATGCTCAATCATGTCTGACTCTTGCAACCCTGTGGACTGCAGCCCGCCAGGCTCCTCCGTCCATGGGATTTTTCAGACAAGAATACTGGAGATGGTTGCCAGCTCCTCCTCCAGGGGAGCTTCCTGACCCAGGGATCAAACCCACATCTCCATCTCCTGCATTGGCAGGCGGGTTCTTTACCACTAGCACCACCTGGGAAGCCCTGATACACCAACTACTGGTTTTTAAAACAGCAAGAAAACATTATTATTGTCCTGACATCATAAAACCCAGAGACTAAAGATATCCTTCTTTTACTAAATCTTTTAGCAAAACACAAATACATTTTTAATGAAGTCAGTCATGCTTAACGGTAAATCAAACTTGATTTCTCCCATTCTCAGAAGCTGCATGCTTCAAGGGATTGGGTCAGGGAAACATCCTTATTCCTGAGAATTCAGGACCACTGGATCAACAGGGAGGTGTGGGTCAGTGGTTAGGCATCCACCAAAGTCCTTCTTCCTTTAAAGGAGGAGGGTGGCTAAGGCCCTGGTCCATCCTAATTCCAGGCCTTCTCTCAGGAAGAGAATCTAACCCCTGCCACCTGTCCCAAGGATTAGCTGACGCGAGTACTGGCCTCCTCTGGGGCACCCACTCTGTTTCTCCAGTCTAAATTCACAAGGATCAGGGTACTCCCTGGTGGTTCAGTGGTTAGGACTCCACATTTTTATTGCCAAGGGTGCAGGTTCAGTCCCTGGTTGGGAAATTAAGATCCCCCAGGCTGCATGGTGAGGCTGAAAAAATAAGAAGGTTACAGTTACAAGAATCGGATGACCTCAGTTCTAACTATGCCCCCATTGCCTCCACTCCCCTAACAGCTCTCCTTAAGTGCAAATATATATCTATATATGATATGACATGCTACGCTATGCTCTGCTATAATATGGGCTTCCCAGGTGGCTCAGCGATAAAGAATCTGCCTAAAAATGTAGGAGACACCAGAGACTCAGGTTCAATCCCTGGGTCTGAGAGATCCCAGGAAGAGGAAATGGCAACCCACTCCAGTATCCTTATTTGGAGAAGCCCATAGAGAAATCTGGTGGCTATAGTTAGCTCTCCTTAAGTGCAAATATATATCTATATATGATATGACATGCTACGCTATGCTCTGCTATAATATGGGCTTCCCAGGTGGCTCAGCGATAAAGAATCTGCCTAAAAATGTAGGAGACACCAGAGACTCAGGTTCAATCCCTGGGTCTGAGAGATCCCAGGAAGAGGAAATGGCAACCCACTCCAGTATCCTTATTTGGAGAAGCCCATAGAGAAATCTGGTGGGCTATAGTCCTTGGGGTTGCAGAGAGTCAGACACGACTGGGCAACTAAGCACACATGATGTGATATGTATATATATATATACATATATATATATATATATATAGAGAGAGAGAGAGAGAGAGAGAGAAAGTCACAATGTATTCTTTTAGCACAAAGGAACGAACCAGAACCACCAAGCAGGGGAAGTCACATAATACCCTGAAATATTAACAGAAGGGGCCCCCCCTCTTCCTTCTCCACTCTTTCACCCAGCACAGGGTCTCCGCTCAGGCAGCTGGGCATCCAGCACCATCTCCTTAAGATCAGTGTCCCAGAAGAAAGCAGAGACACCCAGGTCAATCTGCAGCCTTCGGGCCACAGGCGAAGTCCAGACGAGGGAGAGACTAGCTGAGCACGCGGCATGCCCCCTCCACCCACACTTCAGGTGGGACAGGTCCTCAGTACGCCGGGAAGCCAGGCATGCGTCGGTACCTGGGTGCCCCAGAAGGTGTTCTCTCTCCTCCCACAGACCGTGCTGGGCCCCTGCAGCCTCCAGCCTTGGGGATCATCAAAAGGCATGGGCGCCCAGAAAAAGGAAAAAGCCACTCCACCGTTTTCTCAACTGCAAACCAGACATCCCTAAAGACTCCCAGAGATAACAAGTGCAATTGGAGGCAAAAACTAGGTCAGGACAGAAGTAAGAGAAATCATTTTTATCTCCAAGTAAAATGTGTAGCCAAGGGAAACCCACATTACCATGGAAAAGTCGATTTTCAGGCTCCTGGAGGGGTGGGGGGTGGTGGGATGGGGGTTGACAGGTGCCAGCGCTCCACCTGCTTTCCCAACAACAGCACAGAATCAAGGGACAGCGCAGCATCTAACACAGTCTCCCTCGAGGGGGAAAGGAACACGGGAAGAGGTAACTGCGAGCCAGAGCACTTCTCTTGATTCCCCCAATACAAAATCCAGCCTCAAAAAGCATGTCTGGTCTTGAGGCACCGCCCAGAAGAAAAGCAAGTGCAACTGTGTAAGCACGTGATCTCAGCCTTGGCATCCAAACACTTGGGATGTCACAAGAGAAGGTCATCGGAGAATAATCCATGGAAATTTACACAAAGGGCTTGCCAGGAACTGCATAAAATCCAATAAGCTTATCATAACGGGACGGCACGTGGTCATCCTCGTTGTCAGTCAAGTCGCTTGGGCAACTCCATACATCTGTTTAAGAGAACTTTTTTATTCAAAAACCAAAACTTGAGAGTTTAAAACCAAATATACAGCAAGTGTTGGTGAGGCTGCAGGGCAATGAGAATGATCACACACTGTTGATGGGAGCACAAACTACTACATGCCTGCGTGCTCAGTCACTCAGTCTCATTCTTTGAAACCCGTGGACCGTGGCCCGCCAGGCTCCTCCGTCCATGGGATTCTCCAGGCAAGAGTACCAGAGTGGGTTGCCATCTTCTTCTCCAAGGGATCTTCCCGATCCAGGGATCAAACCCTTGTCTCCTACATTGGCAGCCAGATTCTCTACCACTGAACCACCAAGGAACTCCACAAAGACTGGCCAAAACCACTTTCAAAAATCTGTTTGGCAGTGTTTCCTAAAACTAAACCCTACAACCCAGCAATTTCACTTCTGAGTATATATGAAGAGAAAGGAGCACTGAGGCTGAACAAAAAATCATGCACAGACGTGTTCATAACAGTATTGTCCACAACAGCCAAAAATCTGGAAACAATCCAAATGTCCCTCAACAGCAGAATGGATAAAGAGGGACTATTCATACAACAGAATGCTCACGGCAACGAAGAAAACCACGAATGCCACACGCTGCAGACATGTGCGCAGCGAAGAAGCCAGACACAGGAGCACAAGTCCTGAGATTCCACCTACACGAAGTTCAAGTACAGGCAAAGCGCTTCTATGGTGACAGGACAGCGTCACCTGGGAGTGGAGCACAGCCACGGAGTCCTGGCAATATTCTGTATCTTGATGTGCACAGTGGTTACACAGACTTACATGTATGTGAAAAGTCACTGTACTGGACATTTCAAGATCTGTGCCTTTATTGTATGTAAGTTATAACTCACTACAAAGGGCTTCCAGGTGGCACAGTGGTAAAGAACCCGCCTGCCAAGACAAGGGACATGGGTTCAATTCCTGGTCCAGGAAGATCCTCTGGAGAAGGAAAGGGCAACCCACTCCAGTACTGTTACCTGGAGAATCCCATGGACAGAGGAGCCTAGCAGGCTACAGTCCATGGGGTCACAAAGAGTTGGACACTGCTTAGCAACTGAAAAATGACAATGTCACCTGTATTTACCACATTTTCCCACTCCTCCCTGAATGCAGTATGGACTCTCTACATCTCTGCTCATGCTGCACTACATCTTATCCGAGAAGTACCATTCCATCCATTTTCTCTTTTTAAATACTTATTTATTTGACTGTACCAGGTCTTATTTGCAGCTTGCAGGATCTTTTGTTGCAACATGCAAACTCTGAATTGTGGCATATGGGATCTCTTAGTAGTTCCCTGACCAGGGATCAAACCTGGGCCCCTTGCATTGACAGAGTGGAGTCTTAGCCACTGGGACCACCAGGCAAATCCCTCCATCCATTTCTACTCAAAATCCTTACTTCAGGCCAAGTTCAAACATCAGGTTTCAAGACTTCTCGGTGTTGTTGTTTTTTTTCTTTTCCTGTTGAAATAATTTTGTCTCTGTTTGGAACTGATTTCCTATTCCAAGTGCTTTATACTCTCGTTTATCTGTCTTTTCATTATAGAGAACTTAGAAGTAGAGCCATAAAAAAATTACATCTTCCTAGTGCTTAGCATGGTATTTTATAGGGAATAATACATACAAAATGCTTATTACATAAAATCTCAGTCTGTGGTAAAACTTATAAAATATACTTCTATTTGCAGCAACTGAAAAAACAGTTTTATGATATACAGGCTGTACATTAACAGTGAAGAAAATTTCATGACTATATACTCTAACACTAGCTGTATCCCAGAAGTATAACAAAATCCTGATTAACCCGTATCTTCCTGCCCCCAATATCCTGGTAAAACAAGAATCTAGTACACTAAAAAAAATCAAAATTCCATTTACATTCACATTGCAAAAACAAACAAATATACAACAAACAGTACACACAAACTCAAAAGTTTCATGGTCTTCAGAAATGGGCTTTCCTGGTGGCTCAGTGGTAAAGAATCTGCCTTCAGTGCAGAATAACACAGGAGACGCAGGTTTGAACCCTGGGTCAGGAAGATCCCCTGGAGGAGGAAATGGCAACCCACTCCAGTATTCCTGCCTGGGAAATCCCATGGATAGAGGAGCCTGGCGGGCTGCAGTCCATGGGGTCCCAGAAGAGTCCAACACGACTGAGCACACACACTCTAGATCTATTGTTATTTCATCAGGAAACAATTTCACTGACACAAGTTTCTGACCTGAGATTTTATTTTTCATAACAAATTGTATTATGATTTCTCAAAATATTTTTTGTATACATGATTCATGAGGGGTTACTAAGACAAAATTTCAAATACTGATAAACCATGTTCATGAAAGAGGCTAATTCACAATGTGTAGTCAAGTACAAAAGTCAAGTCTACAACTACTTTTTAATACTTTAGAAAAAGAAAGCAGAGTGACACAAGATGGCCGGCCACTGGCTTCCACACCACCCGTGACTGAGTTTATGTGATTAAAATGTGAAGGGGAATTTACTTAATTAAAATCAAGTACAAGTTGTCTTATTTGATTAGTTCTCTCCTTCACACTCCTGGGCCCCATGACTAAACGCCCTGGTGATACTTTTCCCCACAGCTGTCATTTTAATGGAAATATACTTCAGTAAATTCAGCAAATTTCTGTCCACCACTGATTGTTAATCCACGTCAATCCCACTTAATGAACAGAAGCGCCGCTATGAATTTGTCAGCACTTTAATTTCCCTAAATGCATTTAATTGACTTTTCATTACTCGGTGGGTATTAACATCATCTTCCCTTAATAACAAGGTACAACAAAATTAACCATCATAGACGCTCACTATTTTTAAAGCCCTACCTTTCGATAGCTTATCTGACTGTTGTTATGAAGAACAGAATAATGATGGGCTGAAGAGACTTTCCACCCTGAGGAGGGAGGCAGGGAGGAGGGTATCAGATGCGGCGGAAAACAGTGATCCGAGCAAGACTGTTAGGGCAACATGGCATCAAACTAAACATTAATACACAGCATTTTAAATGGTTCGCTATTTACTTATTATTGGCTGTGCTGGGTCTAGTTGCTGCTGGTGGGCTTTCTCAGGTTGCAGCAAACAAGGGCTACGCTCTAGCTGCGGTGCACGGGCTTCTCCTTGTGGTGGCCTCTCTTGCCACAGAGCCGGGCTCTCAGCGTGTGGGCTCCAGCAGCTGCAGCTCCCGGGCTCCAGAGCACAGGCTCCCTAGTTGTGGCACTCGGGCTTAGCCGCTCTGCGATCTGTGGGATCTTGCCAATCCAGGGATCGAACCTGTGTCTCCTGCACTAACAGGTGGATTCTTCACCACTGAGCCACCAGAGAAACCCCAATATGCAGCATTTTTATTATTCATCCAGAGTATCGAGATCCTGGTGATGGATAACAATGCCAAGGCGGTTTTATCTTTAGTCTTTGTTAACTCCCACAGCCAGTAACTACCCACCACAGGAGAAGCGGACACTTTTTCCATCTTCGCTATAAGCAAGACACTGCTCTCTGTGCTTTGCATACACTGTTCCATTTTGTAGTCACAAGATCTTGATACAGAAGTGCTCCAGTTAACAGGTGAGGAAGCTGGGAGCAGAAGTGAGGTCCGTACCTAAGGCCCCAGGTTTGTCAACAGTAGAACCAGATTTAAAAACAACCTGTGAACTCAGACCTGGGTCCTAAAGTTCCACTGACTTCTGCAAGGTTAAGGATGGGCAACAGCTTCTTATGTCAGAATAATTAAACACAACCTTCCAGTTCTGGGCCCAATGTAAAAACAATCCCAAAATGTCTTGCTCGACCCACACCATGCCAGGACCCAGAGGCTACCCAGGCCTCTCTCATCTTCCAGTCCTCTCAGCAGGACAGAAAGGATTTAATATAAGGATGAAATGATTTCCTTTACAATACAGTATATAATGGAAGCAATCTCACTAACAGAACAGATCTTGCCTGACAAGACAAATTTGGTGCTGGTTTTATCTTTCCAAGCAGAAATCAATGTATGTGCCCTTTTTCACAGGGAAAAAAAAAATGCCATCAGGTAGAGCTCTCATCTGCCTCTCTACTAAGCCCTGCACGTGTGCATGCTAAGTCGCTTCAGTCGTGTCCAACTCTTTGCAACTCCGTGGACTATAGCCCGCCAGGCTCCTCTGTCCATGGGATTCTCCAGGCAAGAATACTGCAGTGGGTTGCCATTTCCTTCTCCAGGGGATCTTCCCAACCCAGGGACTGAATCCATTGGTAGGCAGATTCTTTTTCACTGAGCCACCTGGGAAGCCATCTGTATGTATGTGCTGTGCTGCGCTTAGTTGCTCAGTTGTGTGCGACCCCATGGACTGTAGCCTGCCAGGTTCCTCTGCCCATGGGGATTCTCCAGGAAAAGAATACTGGAGTGGGCTGCTATGCCCTCCTCCAGGGGATCTTCCTGACCCAGGGACTGAACCAGCATCCCTTGCATCACCTGCATCAGCAGGTGAGTTCTTTACTTCTAGCACCACCTGGGAAGTGCTAATTTCTACTGATCATAAAGTGATTTCCCCACTTTTCCCATTCTTTTTCAGTGCCCAAAGTAATAAGAAGTACCTTGAGATGATCCAAAGACAGTCCCCTGACTGCGGGTTGCTGGGCACTGCCGCAAGTGTGGGCCTGGGAGACCAGGTAGACACGACCCTCCCCTTTATAGGCATGACGAGCACTGACCAAGACACGGAGCCAGGGAGGAAAGGGCACAGTGAACCCGGCCCCTCGTCCCCTCAGGGGGGCCACAGCACCCCCTCCCCTTTATTCTCCACACATGTGGGCTTATTAGACTTTTGTCTCTATCTTGTCAGAATGAAATGAATCCACACTGGCAAAATTAATTCTCCTGGAGTTCTCACCTTGTCAGATATATCTGTCCCCAAGAGTGAGAGGATGCCTCTTGCTTGCAGGATTAAGCATTTGATAAAATTTCATAGAAGTAGACATACAGACACAAATATATACAGGTATAACTGGAGAAAGTGGAACAAGACTAGTGTGCTGTACCAATGTCTTGGTTGTGACACTGCACCATAGTTTTGCAAGATGTTAATACTGAGGAAAACTGAATAAAGGGTACACAAGATCTCTATTACTTATTATACCCGCCCAAGAATCTACAATTATCTCAAAATAAAAGCAAATCATGCCAAGGGGAAATGTGTTCACTGCCTGGAGAAGTAAAACTGAGACTCTACTTTCTCGTACTGGGCAAGAGTGGTTGTGATGGGGACTGAAGAAAAGGTAGGAATAAAGAGAGTTTAAACGTTGCCAAATAAGCATTGTACATCTTCACTGTCTGTATTATTTTATTATTATTCTCTGTAACCACCCATATAGTTGGCAAAGACATACAAATACCTCATTATATGGCACTTTGCTTTATTGTGCTTCACAGACGCTATTTTTTTTTTTTTTACAAACTGAAAGTTTATGGCAAAGCTACATCAAGCAAGTCATTGGCACCATTTTTCCAACAGCATGTTTTTTTAATGAGGGTGTGCACACCGTCTTTACCTCCACAGTGATTTCTATTATGCTTTTTATTTGGAGCAATAAATCCCTCTGAGGCATTTCAACCAAAGAGGGAAGGAAGTTCTGGTACAAGTGTAGAGTAAAGTGTTAATAAGCATCAAGCCTAGCGGGCACGTCATCAGGTGGTACTCTCTAAACTGCCTCAATCTTTTCCTTGAAGAGACAAGGTTTGCCCCCAGCAGAGATGAAGGAGTTGGCCATGCACAATGCTTTGCACTGTGTCCAGAAGAAAAACATTGTCTTCCGTGTCAGGCTCAGGATGAAGAACAAGTCACCAGGCAATAAGCAGGGCTTGTCTGACCCCAAACAACAACCCAGGATGCCTTGGGATGGTGAAACTGAGACAGAGAAAGGTGCTGAAGCTTTGATCGTGCTTCTGGTCATACTTCTTACTACTCCTCATCTGCAGAACTCAGTAGAATTATCAGTTTGATGAATGCATCATCCCCCGAATCAGAGCCAGCTTCATGCCTGGAAAACTATACTGGGGACCCCACGCTCTGCTGTCATGGTCTGGAGATGGTCAATTATTTTTAACAAAGAGACCCCACCTTTTCATTTTGCTCCGGGTCTCGCTAACTACATAGCTGTTCCTGCCTCAAACATGCCTTTCTTTAATATTTATTTTTATTTATTTTTATTTATTTATTTGGCTACACTGGGTCTTAGTTGTAGCATGCAGGATCTTTGGTTGTGGCATGCGAACTCTTAGTTGCAGCCTGTGGGATCTAGCTCCTTGACCAGATATCAAACCCAGGCCTCTTGCACTGGGAGCACACAGTCTTAGCCACTGGACAACCAGGAAGTCCCTCGAACATACCTTTACTGCCCCTTCATCCTGCTTCTCCATAAAACTGGGAGAACATTCTTACAGAATGCCTCCTGCTTCATCGCCACCTGTCAGAATCCGACCAGTTACGTGAACATCGAATAAAACTCATAACTCCTCCCTGGCCATCTCGGCCTAACGTCTTGTATCATTTATGACCTATAAAATTATTCCAGCAATCAGTCACGTGCTGCACTGTGACACTACTGATAAAGTGATGATTATAGTTTCTTGTGTCATCTCCTTTTTCAGATGTTTTTTCCCTCTGGATCCCAAATACAGTGAAAGTTTGTCAGCCCTGTCAGACAGAACTGACCGCCATGGTTAGAAAGTTCGGTATCCTTGCCATGTCTCAGGGTAACCACAGCTATCATAGCTGTGATCACCTGAAATGGGTGTGGTACAACTAAGAAACTGCATGTTTTATAGTGTTTAACTTTAATTCATTTAAATTTAAATTCACACATGTGCTAGTGGCTGGTTTCCTGGACAGTACAAGTCCAATGCTTCTCTGTAGCTTCCTGGTGCACAGACATTGGCTGTTTTGATTTGATTTTTCAAGAACTTAGTGCTCACTTTCAAGGACTTATAGAAGGTCAATCAACTTTTTTAAGAAAAGGAGTTTTCAGTAAATCTCCTTGCTGCTTAAACTATTCCTGGCAACAACAACAAATACATAGTCTATTAATATTATTTAATCTAAAGGAATGAACTGGTGTTGATTTTGTTTAGTTGCTAGGTCATGTCCGACTCTTTGCAACCCCTTGGACTGCAGCATGCCAGGTTCCTCTGTCCTTCACTATCTCCCGGAGTTTGCTCAAACTGCTGTCCATTGAGTCAATGATGCTACCTAATCATCTCATCTTCTGTCCTCAATCTTTCATGCCCTCCTGCCCTCAGTCTTTCCCAGAATCAGTGTCTTTTCCAATGAGTGAGTTCTTCACATCAGGTGGCCAAAGTATCAGAGCTTCAGCTTCAGCATCAGTCCTTCCAATGAATACTCAGGGTTGATTTCCTTTAGGATTGACTGGCTTGATCTCCTTGCAGTCCAAGG
>SJYC01084138.1:0-26957 GCA_006408675.1 Madoqua kirkii | reverse complement strand
TTGTCTTTTCATTCTCTTAAGATCTTTTGCAAAGTGAAAAATTTTAATTGCAGCTTGTCTTTTCTTTTTCTTCTGTTGTTTTATGAAAAGCAGAAGTTTCTGAGCCTGATTTATTCATGTTTTCATGAACGTGAGAGCTAAGAAATCTTTTCTAGTGCAAAGTCACACACAAAAATCAAACTGCTATGAAGTGTACAGTTTGAATTCTTAAATTTAGGTCTATAATTCACTTCGAGATCATTTTTGTGCTTGGTGTGAGGTAAGAGTCCAAGTTCACTGTTTTGCAAGTGGATGTCCGACTGTTTCAGCAACATCCATTGAAAAGACTACCCTTTCCCTCATCGAAATACTTTGGCACCTTTGTCAGAAATCAATTGACCTTAAATGTGCAGGTTTACTTCTGGGCTTTTTATTCTGTTCCATTGACCTTTCTGTCTGTCCTGAGGTCAATCCCAAGTTTAGTAGCATGAGTCCTCCTCAGGCTACGAGGAGGAACTGAAAGTATTAATCCACTTTTTCGTGATTCCACGGACTGCAGCCCACCAGGCTCCTTTGTCCATGGGATTCTGCAGGCAAGAACTCTGGAGTGACTGCCATTCCCTTCTCCAAGGGATCTTCCTGACCTAAGGATTGAGCCCACATCTCCCACATCTCAGGCAGATTCATTACTGTCTGAACCACCAGGGAAGTCCCCTCCAACTGTACTCTTTTTCAAAATTCTCTCACTATTCCAGGTCTTTCTGGGTCTTTTGCCTCTCATTTTTATAGACACAGGTCTATAAAAATGTATTAAATAAAAAACCAAATATGTAAGCATAGTCTTTTCTAGAACTCTGTATAAGATCCTCTCAATGGTAAACCATACTGTACACTGTTAACCATGGGTGAGACTGTCACCTTTCTCTCCAAGTGTCCACCTTATCTTTTCATGTAACATAAGTGGTTGAAACTTGCTAAAAATAATCCCAACCATAATAATAAGAAAAATCTATACACAGGAAAACAAAACCTGGAATAAAATACCCAAAATATTATCCGAGATTATTGTTGACTAGTATGACAAATGGCAGTTTTTCATTTCCTTTGTATATATATTTGTTTTTGTTCAGTCACTCAATTGCGTTCAACTCTTTGTGACCCCATAGACTGGAGCATGTCAGGCTTTCCTGTCCTTCACCATCTCCCGGAGTTAGCTCAAGCTTATGTCCATTGAGTGGGTGGTGCCATCCAACCATCTAATAGTGTGTATGCTACTGCTACTGCTAAGTCACGTCAGTCGTGTCCGACTCTGTGCGACCCCATAGACGGCGGCCCACCAGGCTCCCGTCCCTGGGATTCTCCAGGCAAGCATACTGGAATGGGTTGCCATTTCCTTCTCCAGTGCATGAAAGTGAAAAGTGAAAGTGAAGTTGCTCAGTCCTGTCCAGCTCTTCGCAACCCCATGGACTGCAGCCTACCAGGCTCCTCTGTCCATGGGATTTCCCAGGCAAAAGTACTGGAGTGGGTTGCCATTGCCTTCTCCGAATAGTGTGTATACATATTCCAAATTATTCATATTACATTATTCCAAATTTTCCAAATTATGCACATTACATTAAAATTTATTTTTCTTATTACAAAACACATAGATTTTTTTTCAATATATAATTTTCCTTTTCTTCTAAAGTTTGCTGTTTGGTAGAGAAATACAGAGTCACCATCCAAATTATTAGCATGGCTATGTCAGAGTATTTACTCTGACTCCTGGACTTTACTCTTTCATTCATTTCACCAAATCCAAGGTGGAACAACAGACTTTATTAACACCTTTCTTTATTCATTTACTGCTGGGTTTCATAAATATTCAAGGATCACCCTTGCTATATTTATTCTGATCTTGATTAAAAAAAAGTTTTTTCCATTAGCCTGGAGTGATTTGTAATAAGAAACAACAAGGAGCAGACAGGAAAGAAATAAGATTTCAATTTCACCCAGAGCAAACGTTTTTTCATGATTTTTCAGAATGGATGTGAGTTGACCACAATGAATACTGATCTCTTCCTTAAATCATACTATTAACCAGAACTGAACAGAAATGTAAGACCAAATATTAGTGAAATAAAGCTTCAGCAATAGTTGCCTAAATGTTTAATGAAATGATGAATGGAGTCTTAAATCATAATTCGACTTCATTTCCCACTAGTTCCACAGATAATCTGAGGAAGAGTCCATTCTCTGAGTTTTTCTATCCCCCGCCAGACACTTAAAGAATAGGTATTAAATTTTAAACCACAAAGCTCAATGTCCAAAGGTATCCCAGGCCATTAGACTAACGGCTACCAAAAAGGTAGGTGTGATCCTCACATACATCAATTAAAATCTTGCAGGGCCACAAAGCAAGCACCCTAATCCAGCAGCACTCGAGTGATTAAGTACAAACCTTGCACATAACCAGAGAATAGAAACAGACCACGCTCTACACTCATCAGGTCAGTAGCTTCATTTCCACGTGGGAAGGAACATACGTTCAGCTATGATACAACAGAGAAGCCAGCATCTCTGTGGACTGTGCTGTCTGTGGGGCAACAATCTCCAGGACAGAGAATCAGCCAGAGAATCCCTTAACTGGACGACAGACTCAATGGACATGAGTGTGAACAAGCTCCAGGAGATGGTGAAGGACAGGGAAGCCTGGCATGCTACAGTCCATGGAGTCGCCAAGAGTCAGACATGACTGGGCAACTTAAACAACAAAAACATACATATTTTAAGTAAATATAAGAATTCAGTTACAGTTTATGACATCACATGATAAACTATCCATGTACCTTTATTACTATAGATCATGTACTACTTATTAGTGTCTTCTTTTTTTATTTTTATTTTTATTTTAATACTTTATTCTATTTTACAATACTGTATTGGTTTTGCCATACATTGACATGAATCAGCCACGGGTGTACACGATCTCCCAATGCTGAAGCCCCCTCCCACCTCCCACCCCACACTATCTCCCCGGATCATACTAAAGCAACATTATCACCACTTTAATTACAGGATTTATAGTAATCTCATACTAAATTCTCTCTTCTTTTTTTTAACTGAACAAGTGCTGACAAGTAATGTGAGATAATCTGGTCCCTACCGTATGCCAGCATTATAATATGACATTCTCTGTTACACTTCTACTGGCTTACATGTTATAAATAATGGATCAAAACTGCTTTCTTAGTTTCACTCACAATGAGCCCTTAGACTGGGATACACTAGCAAAACTGTCTGAACACAAATCTCTCAAATTATTTTCATTATATTTTATTTTTAATAATTCTATGAACCGTGAAATAGCAACAGGCCATTAACATAAGTGGGGTTTCCCAGGTGGCACTAGTGGTAAGCAACCCACCTGCCAGTGCAGGTTTGATCCCTGGGTCAGGAAGATCCCCTGGAAGAGGGAATGGCAACCCACTCCAGTATTTTTACCTGGGAAATGCCATGGACAGAGGAGCATGGTGGGCCGCAAAGACTTGGGCATGACTGAGCGACTGAGCATTTACTTAAGTGATTTTTTTTAAATAGCATTTAAAAGTAAGATACTAAGCAATGTGTAAATGTTTGTGTCCCAGGAAACAAAAGAAATACAGAGTTTGATAAATGATACCAGAAGGTAAAAGAACAAATTAATACATATTTGCAGACAACCTATGTGCCAGGCATTGTTCCAGGTACCGGGGGTCAAGCAGGGAGTGTGGCGGACTGTTTCGATCACCTACTCCCACCCAATAAACCTGGCTTTGTTCAGGTATTCACTTCTCCTCCAACACATCCCCCCCAGGAAAAGCTGGCCCTATCCCCAGCTTCATGGTTGGTCCTGAGTGATCCCATTCCCATCACCAAAGACGGCTTCAGGAATGGGTCAGCGACTCAACCAAGGTCAAAGACCCACAAAGAGTCTTTCCTTGGGAACTTCCGGAAAAGACTTTCCTCTGCATTATGGGACCTCCAGGAATGCACTCTCTTCCTCCAGATTGTGTGTGGAGTTGAGGGCTGGAGCTGCAGCAGCCTTCTCTAGGATGACATGAGGATACAGAGAAGGGGAGAGCCAAGACCTTCACATGGAAATGGGTCTGGCAGCTCCAGGTGATGTTGCATGGACTCCCGTTCCATTTTCTGGCTTCCATACTTCTGTGTGCTAATACATCTCATTATTTAACTAATCTTAACTGGATGTTCCCCACAAGCATATGAAGGCAACTCTTCAAGGACAGACAGAATCTCTGTGTTTCAAAATTTATAATCTAGGGAGGGGACCAACACAGTGATCCAATATCCAAAATCAGGCTTCTTAATTCTGAAGGAAGACAAAGATGAGCAGGAGATTAGAAAGGCTATAATGCCCTGGAGAAAGTCATGTTTCAGCTTTTAGCTAAACCACTTAGATAACAGCATCCTGTGCAAACTATTATATGTAGAATGAACACACAACAGCCCTACTGTACAGCACAGGGAACTATATTCAATATCCTGTGATAAACCATAACAGAAAAGAATATGAAAAAGAATATATATGTATAACTGACTCATTTTGCTATTGTAAATAACCATGTACATGTGTGTTCATTTGCTCAGTCACGTCTGACTCTTTGTGACGCTATGAACCATAGCCTGCCAGGCTCCTCTGTCCATGGCATTTTCCAGGAAAGAATACCGGAGTGGGTTGCCATTTCCTACTCCAGGGGATCTCCCTGACTCAGGGATCGAACCTGCATTCAGGGATGAACCTATATCTCCTGCAGTGTAGGCAATTCTTATCACTGGGCCCCCAGGGAAGCCCTAAGAGTTAAACCAGAAATACAGATTTCAAGGCAAGAAGCAAATCACTCTGTCATACAGGACATCAGTACTATACAGTAATAAATCATACTTTATTATACGGCAGTGTGAATTTTCACCTGAGTAGGCTAAAATGCACATCCCAAACTGACTAGGTTCTTAATTGGAGAGAAAATGCCATTCTTCTGACATCCATTCCCTCCTATTTTCCTTAAAGAGGTTACCCTGTGACCCCTTCATGTCTGTTCCAGGCAGACAAAGATGAATGATATGAATTCCTTAAAAGCAGGTACAAAGATTATGCAGTCATCTAACTATTCATGTGAGCCTCTTCGAGATTCCCTTCAAAGGATCCTAACTGTCCTAGGGCCCTGGGGTCTGAGCCAAAAGCACATACCTGGGCGATGACAGCTGTGCAGAAGAGACTCAGCACTCGCAGCCACTCCCCTGGGTCCCTGCACCAGCACTTCAAGGGAAAGATAAGAAGCTGCCACTGTCGGTCACAGGAGCAAAACAGCAAGAATGGGGTGCAGGTGAGACAGCCACCCGTATCCTCAGGACAGCTGGACCCATGCTTTCCAGCTGACATGAGAAATGCCAACGTTATCTTAGTATTGAAGGGCACCCCAAAGCACTGATGCCAAGTTATCAGAGGATTTAAATGTAACGTGAGTCTTCTCATATTAGCCTTCCCTCCCACTAGATATTTTCTAAGGAATCCAAAGTGATGTTGGCGCTAGTGATTAAGAACCCACTGCTGGGCATATACACTGAGGAAACCAGAATTGGAAGAGACATGTGTACCCCAATGTTCATCACAGCACTGTTTATAATAGCCAGGACATGGAAACAACCTAGATGTCCATCAGCAGATGAATGGATAAGAAAGCTGTGGTACATATACACAATGGAGTATTACTCAGCCCTTAAAAAGAATACATTTGAATCAGTTCTAATGAGATGGATGAAACTGGAGCCTATTATACAGAGAGAAGTAAGCCAGAAAGAAAAACACCAATACAGTATACTGACACATATATATGGAATTTAGAAAGATAGTAATGATGACCCTGTATGTGAGACAACAAAAGAGGCACAGAGGTATAGAACGGACTTTTGGCCTCTGAGGGAAAGAGAGAGGGTGGGATGATTTGTGAGAATGGCATTGAAACATGTATACTATCAGGTAAGAAACGAAGCACCAGTCTATGTTCGATACAGGATACAGGATGCTTGGGGCTGGTGCACAGGGATGATCCAGAGAGATGACATGGGGTGGGAGGGAGTTTCAGGATAGGGAGCTCGTGTATACCTGTGTCTGATTCATGTCAATGTATGGCAAAACCAATACAGTATTGTAAAGTAGAATAAAGTAAAAAAAAAAAAAAAAACCCACCTGCCAATGCAGGAGACATACAGGACATGTGGAAGAGCCTGGCAGGCTACAGTCCATAGCGCTGCACAGAGGCAGACATGACGGAAGCAACCTAGCACGCACGCAAAGAGATGTTTGGCAGAAAAGTGGCACAATTTTGCAAAAGAGATTTACTCAAAGTTTTAGATAACACTGCCCCTTTCCTAGAAACCCCTGGCACAGTGAGCGCTCTGTGACTTTCACTCTGTATCACTGGTCAACACATTTTTAAAATAATTTCTTCTTAAAGTTTTTAATTGATATTAAATCAGATATGAGGGGGAAGGTGAGAAGAAGAAAAAGAGCTGTGGTTACATATCCCAAAGAGTGACAGCCATAAGCAAGTTGACTGAGCAGTAACAGAGAGAGGAGGATTTGCTTACTATAAAGAGTAGAAGCTAAATGTTTTGCCATTGTTGGCATCCATCTCGCGCAAAACTAGACAGATACTTTCTTTCACCACCATTCTGCCTTCCCTCAACTACCACTGCAGGACAGCGTGTGTGCTAATGTGAGTGCAAAGTCACTCAGTTGTGTCCAACTCTGTGCAACCGCATGGACAGTAGCCCCTCAGGCTCCTCTGTCCATGGGATTCTCCAGGCAAGAATACTGGAGTGTCCTCTTCCAGGGGGTCTTAAAATTTTAAATTTCTACATCTTCAGGGGCTGACAGGGACTTATGGATTATTTACGTAACTCGAACGTTTGCTTCACGTGGCAGAAGAGATGCCGCATTTTAATTCATTCATGATCTGTTACTGTCCTCAACAGTAACAGAGTTTTAAATTTTTAAAGTTTCAATCAACCCTCCATCATTACATATACTTTTTAAAGGAGGATGAAGCAACTTGAAAACGCAGACCTGGTTAAGTCCTACAAGGGAGGAGATCTAACCCTCCTATCGAATCCCTGTATCAAATTATACAAGACAGAAAAACCCACCTCCTAGTTCTCAACCAAAAACACAAGCTAAATCAGATCTCTACAAGTTAAAATGAAAATTCTCTACAGTTTGTCCCAAAATCATTCTTTGCACACCACTGTCCTAAATCTTACCTCAACTACCTTTAGTATAAGAATTCTGTGCAAAGAGTTGATAGTAAATCTCAGTATTCACTGCAAACCACCTGAAAACAAATGGGGAAACCTAGCTGGAAAGCAAGAATTAGTCATTTTACTATTTTCACATGGCCTGTTCTTAACCCACAGTTTTCCGCAGTCTAGAAGCACAGATGCCACTGGGATCAATAAGAAAACCATCAAAGGCCACACGGGCCGAGAAGACGGAGGCAGCCCCCAGCGCATCTTTGTTCTTGCCACCCCCTTACCTGAACACTTTTACCATCATCTCTGCTTACCAACTACTTCAAGTTCAGGGAAATGATGCTTCAGTCGCCTGAATTTCATCAGAAGAAAAAATAAAAAAGAGCTTCAGGTGAGCTATGGCTAGATTAACACATAAGCTCAAACAGGATTAAAACAATGAGATGGAGCAGTGAACAGCACCAGGAGCACGGCCACCGTCTAACATGCAGGCGCAAAATGCGGGGCACACATGCCCTCCGGAGTAGACAGCCAGCATCATCCCACTAATTAGCATCAGAACCACCTAGCTGGAGAAGCACTCAAATGCACTCCTCATGAAAAATTAAACACACTGTCCGCAGACACTGCTCCTCCCGTGTTTACTCCTGGAAGAAACCCCCCAGAAACAATTTATTAGCTTTTGAAATAAAGAAAAGCATTCCAGGAGTTCTTCAACAGCCTCGGATGGTTTGTTTCCAGCTTTGTGTTCAAGACAAGAGATGGCTCATTCATCGAGGAAACCACGAGAGGAAAGCAATTACGGAGAGTGTAGCAGCTGAGCAGCCCAGAGACAGTCACTCTGGGTCCTCCCCAGAAGGTCCCCACGGGGAAAACCCGAGAGTCTGTTCCCGAAGACGCTGCTCTTTCTGCACCGGCACAACAACGGGCTAATTTGGAGTGGAACACGCTGGAAGTACCACAGCCCATCACAAGGCTGCCCTGGTGGCTCAGACAGTAAAGAATATGCCTGCTACGCAGGAGACCCAGGTTCGAACTGTGGGTCAGGAAGATCCCCTGGAGAAGGGAACAGCTACCCACTCCAGTATCCTTGCCTGGAGAATCCCATAGACAGAGGAGCCTGGTGGGCTACAGTCCATGGGGTCGCAAAGAGTCAGACACGACTGAGCGACTGACACACACATACATCACGTGGTGCAGGAGATTCCCCCAGTGGCCAAAACCACGACTGTCACACAGGACTGGGTGTATTTTCTTCCTGTTGAGGATGCTCGTGGTGGGCGCTTGGTGTTGAAACCACCTACATAACCAGGCGAGGCCTCTCACCATCAGCACTTGGAAGGGAACCGAGAGACACGCCTTTGAAGCACAAACGGCTGAGAACAGCAGGGCACTCTGCCAACCGGTTATGAAGATTACACAGTTTCTATGTGTTTCATCACTTTAATTTGACTCTGACACACAAGTGAGGGTCTGACCCAAAGGACTGGGGAAAGCGCTAGAACCAGGGGGAAAACAAAAGGGGCTCCATTAGCTCCAAGTTCACACCTCCAGCACACCGCTTCCTGGGACTTCCCTGGTGGCCCAAAGAGGCACAGGTTCGATCCCTCCCTGGGGAACTAAGATCCTGCATGCCCTGAGGCCAGATTAAATAAATAAATCACAGGCCTTTGTGTCACATGCAACCCAATCTTTAATAGTACTTATGAGAAACACAGATTTCTGAATCCCAACCCAGAGCTACTTGGCAGTTTCAGGGACCCTGGAAGCTATACCTGTAATTCTTACAATTGTTACAATTTGTACCATGAGCTATCATCTGCTTCACAGACAGCATACACTGCTAAACAGACACGCACACACACACACACACACACACACAGAGGCACGTGCATATACCTCTGTAGCTTTAGTCACTTGAAAGCTTTTTATATTTCATTTCAAATTTTTAAGTGAAGAGTACAAACATGCTTTCATGGTGTCCAAAAGTAACTGTGTCTACCAAAAAATTCTAGTAACCGTCAACTACACACAAGGGGGCAAAAGCAAATGTTTAAAATAAAAGGACGACGCAATAAATGGACAAACTAAACTGTTGCTCTCAGACTTATAACCATGGTTTATATTTGGCATCACCAGCCTGAGCTTCTATCTCTGGCGAATCACCCAATTTCTCCCAGAAGAGAATGAAAATGCCCAGAAGTCCTAAAGGAACTGGCATCTTAGGTGTGAAGAATCGGAGTGTGGTGTTTTTGTTTAATGAGTTTAAAACCCTACAACTTCTTGACCAAGCAAAATTTCAGGCCCACACCTTTTATTTATTTATTTTTTTTTTTAGTTTGGTCATCGTGGGATTCACTGGTAGCTCAGCTGGTAAAGAATCTGCCTGCAATGCAGGAGAGCCCAGTTTGATTCCTGGATCAGGAAGATCTGCTGGAGAAGGGACAGGCTACTCACTACAGTATTCTTGGGCTTCCTGGTGGCTCAGCTGGTAAAGGATCCGTCTGCAATGCAGGAGACTTGGGTTTGATCCCTAGGTTGGGAAGATCCCCTGGAGAAGGAAAAGGCTACCCACTCCAGAATACTGACCCGGAGAATTCCATGGACTGTATAGTCCATGGGGTCACAAAGAGTCAGGGACGACTAAGCAACTTTCACTTTCATTTGGTCATTATAGTACTACGATAGGGTTTTAAAAGTCGTGTGTGTGTGTGTGTGTGTGTGTGTGTGCGCGCGTGTTCAGTTGCATCCAACATTTTGTGACCCCATGGACTGTAGCCTGACAGGCTCCTCTCTCCACAGGATTCTCCAGGCAAGAATACTGGAGTGGGTTGCCATTTCCTCCTCCAAGGGATCTTCCCAACCCAGGGATCGACCCGTGTCTCCTGAATTGGCAGGCAGATTCTTTACCACTAGCGCCACCTGGGAAGCCCTTAAAATCCATGGTCTTTAGCTATTAATTCAATGAATATTAACTGCTATTTTTATCAGTGATGACTTGTTTGAAATCTACTAAATGGTGGGGAAAAAAAACAGAATGGCCTTTAAAAATTTTTTTTGTTTTGCTCACCTGCTTGTTATTATTCTCCCGTGTCTCCTGAATTGGCGGCAGATTCTTTACCACTAGCGCCACCTGGGAAGCCCTTAAAATCCATGGTCTTTAGCTATTAATTCAATGAATATTAACTGCTATTTTTATCAGTGATGACTTGTTTGAAATCTACTAAATGGTGGGGAAAAAAAACAGAATGGCCTTTAAAAATTTTTTTTGTTTTGCTCACCTGCTTGTTATTATTCTTTTCTCATAAAGCTGGGAGCAAAAGTCCCCTAATTCTTTGCAGGTAACCAAAAGAGCTGGATTATAAGCTATAAAATAGTTTAGGCTTTATCCTAAGAAACTGGATTCAGGGTTCCATGCTGCTGGTCCTGAAACATTGGTCCAGTTTGCCCCCACAAAGTTTTCTCACCTTTTCCTCCCACCACCCACACCCACACTCCTCCTAGGAGCATACAGGACATAGTGCACTCATGTTGACACGTTTACAGCCTGAAATTGCCACCCTCATTATCTGTTAATTTTTTATCTCACTTCAAAAGAGGGATGGAGGCAGCCTATATAATGTCATTATAAACACCACCACCTCCAGTAGACAATGGGCTTCCCCAGTGGCTCACTGGTAAAGAATCTGTCTGCAATGTAGGAAGATACAGGAGTTGCAGGTTCAGTCCCTGGGTGGAGAAGACCCCATGGAAAGAAGCGTGGCAACCCACTCCAGCACTCTTGCCTGGAGAATCCCACAGACAAAGGAGCCTGGCAGGCTACAGTCCATGGGGTAGCAAAGAGTCAGGCACGACTGAAGCGACCAAGCACAAGTATACCATAAGCTCATTTAAAGTCCACACCTCTCAGGTTGATTTTGGCTCAAAATATTTTACTGAACCCCAAGAATGTTCCATTCCCTCTAATTCCTGCCTGCCCATACACAGCACTGCAGGAAACACAGTTTTATTTTTAGAAGCTATTTTAAGGAGAAATGAACACCTTTTCCCCTGTCCTTCTCTGTACTGGAGACCCCTGCTGTGTTGATAGCTGGCACCCTCCTATTGCTTTGTTTAGTTCTGAGGACACAACAAAGCTCATTCCCTTCAATGTTTTGATGGGACACTCTCCATCAGACACTGTGTTTAATCACTCAGAGGATAAACTCTTAGAGAAGTGAACCCAACAGCACATAAAGCTCTTATTCCATTAGATTATTATGAAATGGAATACTAATTCATGCTGCTGCTCTTTCTTGTTCAAAAAAAAAAAAAAAAGAACTGCAAGAACCCGAAATGTGCTTTCCAGAGATGGTAATGAACTGACCAAGCCACCCATCATCTAACTCGAGTCTCTTGGTGACCAGCAATATTCACTGGCAAGACAGCCCTCTGGAGTCAAAAGTACTACCAGGAAACATAACACAGGACTTTAAAATGGTACCCATGAAGACTGAATAGAGTTCCAAAAGTTAATCAATGCCCTTTTCTAATTAGTTTGGTTGGCCTGCTTAGAGCTAAGTTCAAGACAGTGGAAAAGGAACACAAGGTTAGTGATGACAAATAATAAGGACTCAGTAAATAAATACTGAATAAATGAATGAAGTCAGCGTCTAAGAAACGAGTGTATCCTTCAACCTCCTATACCCACATCCACCCCCCTCCAGCCTTTCTGTTCCATCAAACCACCCAGATGCCGAGTGGGACCCAGTTAGCAGTGACAATGCTAACTAGTAAATTAGAAACCTAGTAAATTATAGCAGACATTCCTCACCCGACCAACCAGTACAGCTGCTGATGAACCAGGAAGCCTGGGAATTTCAGTAGCTACCGGTGCCAAGCACATGCCTTGACACATTCTTACAGCACAGAGCTCTCCAGTCCAGACATGAACACGGCCAACTTTTCATCTATGTAGGTTGGCCCAATAACTGGAATGCAGGTTAACCTTGTCCTCTGCAAAAAATAGTGCGGGAAAGAATGCCACCCCCCTTTTACTCTAAGTGGACCATTATACCTGCTATGGTTACCTGGGTGTTACTGTATAGTTACATTTGTTACACTGTGAACTTACAACTGGAGGATGTTTATAAGAAAACTTCCTGCATTGGTGAATATACAGGGGAAGAGGTGAGGATGGTTAGGTCACCTAAATGAATCTTCACAGATTCTCACAAATGAGCAAAGTGGCAGAAGAGCAAAACCAGAGCCTCAAGGATGTAATTAGTGACTCCTAACCAGGGACTCTGGAGAAGGAAATGGCAACCCACTCCAGCATCTTTGCCTGGAAAATTCCATGGACAGAGGAGCCTGGAGGACTAAAGACCATGGGGTTGCAAAGAGTCGGACACGACAGAGTGACTAACACATACACACACACACACACACACACACACACACACACACACACACAACTCGTGACTTCTAAACTCCAAAGAAGGACTGTATGGGGGCTGGAGGCTGAAAGTCAATTTCTTTTGTTGTTGTTGTTGTTGCAACAGTTTTGTTTTTTATTTGGTGGCTATACACGTTTGCTTCTTCAGAATCCTGTAGTACAAAGTGGCAAATCAGCTTTATTAGGCTCATTCCAGCAACAGAGTCAATGAGTCCCCAGGAGATTTCAGGAGGAGGTAAAACTGTCAGAATTGGTTTCCAATACACAGACACAAGTAACTTCTATCTACAAATAATAAGTCAGTCATTCCCTCTTTATGATATTCATCTTTTCTATCAGAGAGAAATCCTATGGATGACAAGGAGACCTGCTGCTGCTGCTGCTGCTAAATCGCTTCAGTCGTGTCCAACTCTGTGTGACCCCATGGACGGCAGCTCACCAGGCTCCCCTGACCCTGGGATTCTTTAGGCAAGAACACTGGAGTGGGTTGCCATTTCCTTCTCCAGTGCATGAAAGTGAAAAGTTAAAGTGAAGTCTCTCAATCATGTCCGACTCTTCGCAACCCCATGGACTGCAGCCCATCACCCTCGTCCGTCCATGGGATTTTCCAGGCAAGAGGACTGGAGTGGGGTGCCATCGCCTTCTCTGACAAGGAGACCTAGACCAGTCCAAACAGCATCTATCTTAACAGCACAGCTAGCTCTGATCACACACACACACACACACACACACACACACACACACCGAGCCCTTAGTCCAGATGATGAATGCTACTTTTATGTTGCCTTAAAATATATTCAGGGCTTCCTTGGTGGTTCAGTGGCAAAGAATATGCCGGCCATGCCGGGTGGGCTACAGTCCATGGGGTTGTGAAAGAGTCAGACACAACTCAGTGACTGAACAACAAGAACAAAATGCCTTCAACATTTTAGAAATGATATAAAAAGCCAAAATTAATATATATTTTTCTCTAGACACTAAATATGATATCTGGTATGTAATAAGAATTCACTATATATTTGCTGAATAAATAAAAAATGGAATGATCAAATACACACTCTTAAGACTAGCAAAAGGATAGATTAAGCTTGTGTTTTTTCTCCATGTCACACATGTTTTTGCCAAGTTCACTTCCAGTTCCAGGACTGCACTAACTTAGGCTTAATTTCTAGGTAAATACACTATGATAAAGACTGTCATACTAGTTTTATCTCTAGTTCCATATTACATTAGACATTTTTACTCCGTAATATTGATTTCCAAGGCAATTTCAATCGTGACAGATGGAGGTAGACGACATACTACCTTTTGAAAGTGATGCAGAGTAGGAGGGAGCTATAGGTGTACAATTATGTGAGTTTCCAGAGTAATATAAGCACAGAATGGGTAAGAATAGAGCAGGCATGGCCTGTGAAGAGGCAAATTATTCATAGATGTGTCCTTATCACAAGCTGGCATGATAACTTGATCCTTTTACAGACTCATCCTTTTATCTGTAATTCTAAAACTAAGAATCTATCTTATAGAGATTCAGAGATGTGGAAAAAGATTTGTATGTGAAAATGTTCATCTCGGGCATAGTTGAACTCCCAAATCATTAGAAACAATATAAAATGTCCAACAAGAGGGAATTTGCAGAAGATATTATTGTGCAGTCAAGCTGTGGAAAACTATACAGCTATTAACATTCATATCCTTGAAGAATATTTAATACTATAGATACAGTATCTATAAGAGAATGAGGTTTATGTAATCAGATATGACCAGACATGAAAGTTAATTTCATATTTTCTAGTAGAACTTAAAATCCTTGTGGCACTTGTGAAACATTATTCTGCTAAAAATGAGTTCTCTTTTCCCCTCTGGAAAGCCTACTCCAGGCAAACATGGAGACAGGAGACAGGTGCACAAAGCTTACTTTGCACCCCTGCCAAGGAACAGAAGCTGGCGTGGTGGTTAGTATTAACCTTCAAGGTCAAAGCCCCTAAACCCTGGGCTATGTTAGAAGCTTTGCAAAACTTGCAGAACACACACCTCTAACGGGACTGTGGATTCCTGCACAAGGACCCAAGGTAGAGCCACTGGGCTAGGCGGTGATCCGTGTCCATCTCGGCAGTTTTCCAGGGGGCAAGGTGTGTCCTCAAACCCACAAATTGTAACTGAGTGGGAGGGCTCCACAGAACTTGAAAGTGTTAATCAGAAAAAGGAGTGGATTTTAATACGGAAATAGTCATTTGTCTGGAGGACAAAACAACCTCTAGGCTAGTTCCTGAGGGTCAAGGAAACCAACCACTTAGGAGATGAGACAGAAGCTGGAGGTGGGTGGGAAAGCAGAAGATGGTTTGAATTCTATGAGCCTGGGGCTCTGCTTTAACTATCTGTGGATAAAGATGGGACTTTACTATCAAAGTTCCCTCTTACACAGAACCGGAACGTGCAGAAACAGGAGGGCAGGTTCCCTGCAAATGACTTTTACATGTTCATAAATTCTGCAGTTTCTTCTTCTTTCTGATCACCCTTTGTAATGATAATTACTTAAACACATAGCTTGAAACTATAATGCAAATGTTAGCACCATCACTCCTATAGGAAATATCTATTATTACATATTTCTTCTCCTTTCATACATGTTCAGCTGAAGTCCTTTTGTATATGAAGAGTATTTCTATTTTTCAGTCAACATCATAAACCTTTCCCATGTTATGATCATCTTCAAAATCACTTTTAATGACTTTAGAATTCACGCAGGAGTGTGTCTCACTCTCTTAGCTTCTAAAATGTTTCCATTTTACAAGAGAAACTACCACAAACATTCCGTGTATAAATGGTTTTCTTTTTGCACTGTCTCCTTCAGGTAAATTCCCAGAAGTGAGACCCTTAAGTCACCAGATATTCATGCCTTTATTGATTTGGGGATTGCTGTCAAACTGCTTTCTAAAAATTTTACAGTGATTTACAACACAACCAAATACATACCAGAGTGTATCTTTGCAAGCCCAAAGTATTATTTTCATTGAGTGTCTCCAATGCAGTAGATAAAAGTCGTAGCTTCTTCCATCAGCATCTGTTTGATTCCACTGAAAGTGACCTATTTCCATAGGCTTATCAGCTCCACTTCTTCCAGACAGTTCATTTTTCCCACTCATCTACTATTTCTCAACCTAGATAAGCTCTTTGTATAACAAACATTAGCACCTGATCATACCTGCAGTCAATATATTAATACTCCCCACTCTGTCTACGTTCTGTTCTCACATCAGACGATTTCACTTGTATGACTTCAATTGATTGCTTCTCGTCCTTGAAAGTTATTCACCCTCCAGGGGCCTCGTGAATATTACATTGTTTTCTTCCAGTTTATTTCTAATGTTTAATTGTTGGTCTTCACTATTTAATCATCTGGAATTTGTGTATATCTTATCAGGTGTCACCCCAAACAAAAGCTTTCCAAATTTCAAACCAGCAAAGCCACCAGTATTGTTAAATAATCCCACTCAGATTGATTTGTATTACTTTCCTCGTCATACATGCACATTAAAGTCAAATGTGGGGGAACTTCCGTGGTGGTCCAGTGGTTAAGAATCCACCTGGCAATGCAGGGAACACGGTTCAATCCCTGGATGCAGAACTAATGTTTCATAGCAACCAAGCTTGCTGGCTGCAACTACTGAGGCCTGTACGCACTGGAGGCCAAGCACCACAATGAAAGACCTCACATGCTGCCTAACTCAATAATTTTTTTTTTAAAGGTCAAGTGTAGGGTGGGAAGAAGAGTGCTTAGAGCATGGTCTACTTCTGATTAAGTCCTTTTATAAATGTTAGCCTCTCTCTCCTATGTTAAGGATGAAAATAAAAAGGTTTTTCTTTCCTACCTACTTTTGGGAGCTAGGTGTGTACAGGGAAGAGGGATGCAACAAAAACCCAAGGGAGGGAACCCACAGGGAGTCCTCTGACAGGTCAGGACACCAGGAAACCACTTTCCCAACAGAAGAGTCCCATGTGGTCACACCTCCCTTCAAACTTCCAGAGCCAAGTCCCTTTCATAAACGCAGTCTACTGGACACGTAGAGTATCCATCTCCTTTCCAGATTCTTCCACAACCTTGTGGAAGTACAGGTGTCCCTTGGTATCTCCAAGGGACTGGTTCCAGGACTCCCTTGGGTATCAAAATGCACGGGTGCTCAAGTCCCTTAAGTAAAGTGACGTGGCATCTGCATTTAACCTACGCACATGCTCCCAGGTGGCGCTAGTGGTAAAGAACCCACCCGCCAATGCAAGAGATGCAAGAGAGGTGGGTTGGATCCCTGGGTGGGGAAGATCCCCTGGAGGAGGAAATGGCAACCCACTCCAGTATTCTTGCCTGGAGAATTTCATGGGCAGAGGAGCCTGGAGGGCTACAGTCCATAGGGTCACCAAGAGTCAGACACAACCAAGAGACTAACACTTTCCTTTCATACCATTTTTTTAAAGGTTCCTTAAAGACTGATTAAGTCAGAAAAACAAATACTGTAAATCAACACATATACGTGGAATTGAGTGCATTTTTCTTAAAGCGACGTCAGAATGTCTTGTCGTTCTGGAATTGGTGCCACATCCACCAGCATCCAGCACACAGGGAGAAGCGGTGGGGAGAGAAAAGGAATCCACCCGGCACTGAAGGGCTCAGCTCAAAACACGTCTGGTTCACGCTAAAATGGGGAGCTGAGTGGTGCAGTGTGAGGACGCGCTCTGCTGTCCGCCCTCTTCTTAGGACTAAGGCGGGACAGCCCAGCCCTGACCCAACCTCCCTGCTCTTTCACTACGTCTCTCCTCCAGTTTCACAAGTGGAGTCTGTGGTGTCTGACACAAGCGGTGTCTGAAAACATCAGATCTAGTTCCTAGCCTAAATCTCTCATCCCGCCCACTCAGCTCAAGGGATGGTACCCACTCAGGTGGGTGAACATCCCCAGGTGTTCTCTGCTCACGTCTTTTCAGACCATACTATTCTTTTAGGAGGAAGAATATCAAACTCCTGGATTCTCGCAGAAAAGCCGACAAAGGGCTGCCTGTGAGGAATGCTGACTCATGTCTCTTCTAACAAACCAGTTGTTTTCTTATTTCACAGAAAATGAAAATAGTTACCTGGAAAGAAGAAATAACGGTACTTGCTTAAGGGAGGAGGACCCTCAAAAAAATCTAGGAAGATTATTTTTATTGTATTCCCAAATGAGAGTTTTCCTTACAGAATGCAGAAAAAATAAAGTGTTAAGTCGCTCACTCATGTCTGATTCTTTGTGATCCTGTGGACTGTAGCCCACCAGGCTCCTCTATGTTCTTGGGATTTTTCAGGCAAAGAACACTGGAGTGGGTTGCCATTCCCTTCTTCAGGGGATCTTCCCAACCCAGGAATAAAACCCAAGTCTCCTGCATTACAGGCAGATTCTTTACCTAAAATACTATTTTGATTTTATTTCCAAATGGGAGCTTTCCTTATAGATGGCAGGCCATCATAGCAAACAGCAATTAAGCAAATTCTAAACCCTCTTGTCGAAGCTATGTGCCACTTTGCCTAACTGATCACAACTAAATGTAATTTAGATCCCTCCCTGTAACACCGCCTCTCCAGGCTCAAGGTTTCACCACAAAAGTAAGCAGAATGAAGTTTATTAATCAGCAAGATTAATTCTGAAATAAGACTCCCCAGTTTGTCTCTTGTCAAGTTCGGGAAGAGTGACCAGGAAGGCTCCCCACCTGCCTAGCAGATTGTTTTCCGACAGGAATGTTTTTTTCTTGGGCACAAATGCATTTCCTGTTCTAGATCTCTTCTCTTTATGTGATGTTTCTCTGCAATGCTCCATAAATAAACACAGTCTTTGTTAAACCTGTCACAAAATGATATACTCCATGCCTGTAAAAAGCTGATGTGTTTCATGAAAATAAAGCTTTACCTCCGTAGCTACTTGTCCTCTGCCTTACAGTGAGTGCTGCTAACTCAGAAATGCTTTCATTACTATAGCTTGGAAGCTGGCAGACAGCCACAGGCATGGGGCTAAGGAAGCCAGCATCCGCCTCGTGGACTCCAAGTCCTAGAAAGCAGAGTATCTCATAGACAAGCCCAGCACATGAGGGGTCTGTACGCAAACATTCCCACAGAAAGGACTATGCTGCGGGGATGAGGTTCCGAAGTGGTCCCCAAGTCCTTTTGGTTTGTGGTGTCTCAGAAGAATCCAGCCAGGCCAGACAGGTCTGGGGATGGTCCGCAGACACCCAGCCCAGGACATGCCCCTAGCAGCTCACAGACCTCACTCCAGCCTTGCAGGCTTGACAAAGGCGTCAGGGCAGGGCAAGGGGAAGTCCACCCTGGTTCCTACCCCACTGGGCCTCAGATTTTCATAATACACGATGGAGGCAGCAACATCTTATTCAGAGCATCAGTGCAAAGGGAAAATGTGACGACATTCCCTACAAGAAATTGCTGATCTGATACCCCAGAGTGGCTCTTTGAAACAGCTGTTGTTGTTGTTAAGTCACTCAGTTGTGTTCAACTGTTTGTGACCCCATGGACCACAGCATGCCAGGCTTCCCTGTCTTTCACTATCTCCCAGAGGTTGCTCAAACTCATAGCCAGTAAATCAATGATGTCATCCAACTGTCTCATCCTCTGTCACCTCCTTCTCCTGACCTCAATCTTTCCCAGCATCAGAGTCTTTTCCAATGAGTTGGCTCTTCACATCAGTTCAGTTCAGTTGCTCAGTTGTGACTGACTCTTTGCGACCCCATGGACTGCAGCATGCCAGGCTTCCCTGTCCATTACCAACTCCCAGAGTTTACTCAAACTCATGTCCATCGAATCGGTGATGCCATCCAACCATTTTGTCCTCTGTCGCCCCCTCTCCTCCTGCCTTCTATCCTTCCCAGCATCAGGGTCTTTTCCAATGAGTCAGCTCTTCACATCAGGTGCCAAGGTATTGGGGTTTCAGCTTTAGCTTCAGTCCTTCCGATGAATATTCAGGACTAATTTCCCTTATGATGGACTGGTGTGATCTCCGTGCAGTCCAAGAGACTCTCAAGAGTCTTCTCCAACACCAGATTCAACCTTGTCTCAATACCCTCAACACCAAGGTCCTCCCTTCCCAAGGGATACAGGCAAATGGACACCAGCGGCCTCGGAAAATGTCAAGAGCTCCTTACAGAGTCAGTGGCTAACAGGCTCAGATGTTTTGACTCCGTGGCCGAGAGCTGGGTTTAGGAGCCAGGATGCCTGGTTCAACTTCAGCTACGTCTATTAGTTGTGTGACTCTGGACGAGTAACTCTACGTGACTCTCAGTTTAACTGTCAATAAAATGGACTCAGTGACAATATCCACCTGGTAAGTTCACGGTGAGAACTATGTGCTTTGGGAAGCACGAGCTCCGGGACACATCCAGCCCCGCCCCACCAGCCCTCCACACACAACAGAGCCTCCCTCTGCAGAAGCACCTCTTCTGGTCCCGAGGTTTGTTTCTGTGTTCACCTGTTGTTGTTACTGTCATTCGGCATTTTTCACTCTACCCACCTCGTTCCATTTAAACAGAGACTGAAGTTCGAGACATATTTGCAACTTAACAAAAACCACAGCAAAAAGCAAAGATGCTAAATAGCACTCTTCTGGAGGGGGAAGGACTCCGTTCCGTGGCCAGTGAAAGCAGTTGTTTCATATAAGTCTTCCTTAGGCTATTTCCAGATTAGCTGGCTCACCGATAAATGCACTTGATATTCTGTAAACAAATTTGTCAGAGAGATTTCCCCAGATAAAGGGCAGAGTTCCAGGGCCAGGCAGCAGATGCAGCAACTGCAGACCTCAGCACCACCACCACCCCTGCTGGCCTAGCCAGCCTCCAGCTGACGATGCAATCGCCGGGCTTCCTACCTGCCGCCTGCCCTTCCTCCCGGTTGCTCTACCTGCTCAGCTGGGGTGGGTCCTTGTAGAAGTCCGGTCCAGCCAGCTGCCAGTTGGGCCACAGGACGTGTCAGCCCCAGAATGCGTTTCTCTGAGCTGGCCTGAGTTTGGGTCACGTGAGTGCAAGAGAGAGAGAGACCTGAGACTGTGGGACGCAGGTGGTCATCCATTTACTCCAGCCGCATCTCGTGGGCCAACTCAGCATGCAACGTGCCTGACTTGTCTCTGCTTCACAGATGTGAACATCGAGTTCAGACACTCAGGGAGCTCTCTGAGGTCCAGGTCATAAGTGACAGGAGGAAGATTCAAAACAGAACTTGTTTAAAAATTCCATACTTCCCTGTGTGGGGAGATCACAGAATCACCCCCTGATGTCAAAGCCCAGAAGAAGTTTGGCATAAAACGAGTCCTAGAGTAGCGCTTCCCAAACCTTAAGTGTTAATTGCTCAGTCATATCTAAACCAACTCTTCTGGAACCCATGGACTGTAGCCTGCCAAGCTCCTCTGTCCATGGAATTCTCCAGGTAAAAAACTGGAGTGGGTTGCCATTTCCTTCTCCAGGGAAATCTTCCCAACCCAGAGATCAAACCCAGGTCTCTCGTGTGGCAGGCAGATTCTCAAAGCCAGGGAAGTCCTCAAAGCCAGCTGCTTCTGCAGTGAGCAGGGTTCAAACCTACACCAGGAGACCCCATAGAATTTCAACTCCAACGCCTTAACCACTCAGTCATCCCAAACCATAATGTGCTTACAAGTCACCTGTGAGCCTGAGATGCAGTCACTGATTCTAGGGATCAGAGATGAGGGCCTGAGCGTGTCCATTTCTAAAAGAGTCTCCCATTTGGGGACCACACTTCTGAACAGCAGGACCCTTAGCAGCAGGCACTGAGCTTTCTTAAGCAGACACCACCAATGTTTAAGACACTTTGAGCATGCATCCCTCAACATGTGTGCACTCAGTTATTTATAAATTGTACATACCTGTATTCTGACCAGTAACTAATGTAACATCATATCCAGTTAGGACAAGATACAGTGTTACAATCACAGCTCTAAATCCACATTTAAATAATCTTGGTGATGCTAAACAGTCCTAGAGTAGCACTTCCCAAACCTTAAGTATTAATTGCTCAGTCATATCTAAACCAACTCTTCTGGAACCCATGGACTGTAGCCTGCCAAGCTCCTCTGTCCATGGAATTCTCCAGGTAAAAAACTGGAGTGGGTTGCCATTTCCTTCTCCAGGGAAATCTTCCCAACCCAGAGATCAAACCCAGGTCTCTCGTGTGGCAGGCAGATTCTCAAAGCCAGGGAAGTCCTCAAAGCCAGCTGCTTCTGCAGTGAGCAGGGTTCAAACCTACACCAGGAGACCCCATAGAATTTCAACTCCAACGCCTTAACCACTCAGTCATCCCAAACCATAATGTGCTTACAAGTCACCTGTGAGCCTGAGATGCAGTCACTGATTCTAGGGATCAGAGATGAGGGCCTGAGCGTGTCCATTTCTAAAAGAGTCTCCCATTTGGGGACCACACTTCTGAACAGCAGGACCCTTAGCAGCAGGCACTGAGCTTTCTTAAGCAGACACCACCAATGTTTAAGACACTTTGAGCATGCATCCCTCAACATGTGTGCACTCAGTTATTTATAAATTGTACATACCTGTATTCTGACCAGTAACTAATGTAACATCATATCCAGTTAGGACAAGATACAGTGTTACAATCACAGCTCTAAATCCACATTTAAATAATCTTGGTGATGCTAAACAGTCCTAGAGTAGCACTTCCCAAACCTTAAGTATTAATTGCTCAGTCATATCTAAACCAACTCTTCTGGAACCCATGGACTGTAGCCTGCCAAGCTCCTCTGTCCATGGAATTCTCCAGGTAAAAAACTGGAGTGGGTTGCCATTTCCTTCTCCAGGGAAATCTTCCCAACCCAGAGATCAAACCCAGGTCTCTACAGGAGAAACCACATCAATGCTGCCACTTTCTTGTATTCATTGTATTCAGAGCAAGCACTTTCACTTGTTACTATGATAGTTTCTGTTTTATAAGCCACTTATCTATTTTATGAAGGTTAATTTAGGGTGGCTCAGACAGTAAAGAATCTCCCTGCAATGCAGGAGACCTGGGTTCCATCCCTGAGTTGGGAAGATACCCTGGAAAAGGAAACAGCTTCCCACTCCAGTATTTTTGCCTAGAGAATTCCATGGACAGATGAGCCTGGCGGGCTACAGTCCACAGGGTCACAAAGAGTCGGACACGACTGAGCACACATAGATAATATTTGTGTACATACACACACAGACACATGTATATGCATGTGTGTGTATATATACACATAGACACGTGTATGTATGTATATGTGTATACACACGTGTATACTTACGTGTGTGTGTGTGTGTGTGTGTGTGTGTGTGTGTATACTCGCAGACACAAATACAAATGACAGTGTTTTTGAAACAAGTACTCTAATTTCCTTTCGTGGTGGATCAGATTTCCCAAAGCTTTTAGGCACACTCAGTCATTCAAGATGAATTCCATCAACGTCAAGGCACAAATGTGTGTGCTTACACAATGCCATTTAAAAACATAGTTCAGACTCTCAGCATTACTGGCCCTGCATTTAAACTATGCAAACATTAATGGGCTTTTTTATTCCTGGAGGTCCACTCCAGACACACTTCCTCAGTTTTCTCTACTTCCTATACCAATACAGGGAGAGATTTTCTCTAGAATAGGAATATACCTCACTGCTGAGACGCAGGCAAAAACACAGCATAGAAACAGCCCTCAGAGACACCTCACAGCTCTCATGGAACAAACAAGCTTCAGGCAAGAATAAGCTTTCATCCTTTTCAGAAGACATTTTAACTTGCAAATAAATGATCATCCGAATTTAATAGCAATATTCCACTCCTCTCTGGCAACTTAGAGACATACTCAACTACACACAAAAAGGGGAAATTTTCACCCAGAAATAAATGAAACTGTGGTAAACAGGTAACTGAATATTCTGAATACAAATATCAAGGTAAATCTTCTCTTTCCAGTGGTCTCATATGAATAGAAAACAAGTATCTGTAATAAGGAGAGGTATGATAATGAAATTTTAACACCCAGCAGGAGGCTTTAATTTTAATGGATCTGAGTTTTTGCTGTAAAATGAATCAACTGTCTAAAGACCGACCTCTGGGATGGTTCAGAGGCATCCTTTAAAAAACTGCAGCAGAAAGAATAAAAGTTCTCAGTAGCAAAATTCAGCTTCATTTTCACAAGTCTCTTCTTCCTTCTACTGCTTGACATGTTAATGTTAAGCATACCCTCTGGGCAATTTCTGTTTGGAACACTGTTCTTCTCAACAGAACTGATCACAATCCACTGCTCTTGGGCATTCTGCACAATATTGCAAGGTTCCAGCTTGAATGCGGAGAGTGGGGAGCCCAACAGGAGCACCTGGCCGGGGGGAGTGGGCTCCGGCCAACGAGCAGGCGAGTGCTCTCTCCTGAGCTCATGGCCAAGACAAGACCCACACACTTTCCCTGCTGAAGCTGGGCTCTAAGAAAACAAGCACTGGTGCATTCCAACCATGTCCAAAACCATCAGACGGGGTCCTGTATGAGGAGTGGGGGGCGGGCTTTCCCTGTCCTAACGTCAGGCTGGCAGTTACATTTCTGTCTGCCTCTGGGTCTGGGTTTTGCAGACACGTTATAAGGCCTCCTTCACATCCCTTCTTTGTCTGCAGAGACAATCAGAGTGTAAAAGTGAAAGTGTTAGTCATTCAGTCGTGTCTGACTCTCTTCGACCCCCTGGACTATATATAGCCCACCAGACTCCTCTGTCCACGGAATTCTCCAGGCAAGAATACTGGAGTGGGCTGCCATTTCCTTCTCTGGCGGATCTTCCCAATCCAGGGATCAAACTCAGGTTTTCTGCATTGCAGGCAGATTCTTTACTATCTGGGTCACCAGGGAAGCTCAGGGACTGTCAGAACCTTCACTCAAATCTTACACCAGCAGGCAGGTGGCTATGTTCAGACTCTGGCCAAAATCCCTTGCCTGGAGGGTGTCCTTCCAATGGGCTCCTGTGGCCAGAAGGGGGATGCTGTTCTGTCCCTAGTGTTGGCTTCAACAACCGTAGAAAGATGAATTACTCCCCAGGTGATTTTTTTTTTAAACACCTAAAGTTTCTATAGAGTGCAGTTTCCTGGTTTTCTCCATTATCTCTACCCAGCCCAACCCTGGGACTCAGGATCCAGATACAATAAGCTGACGGCAGCTGCCCTGAAGCCCTGGTGATAATCCAGGCTTGCGAGTTGCCTCCTGAATCTGGAGGAGTAGAGATGGGGTGGGGTGTGCAGATGGGTGAAGATTTCTGATGCAGAAAAACTCAGGGAGGGATTCATGAAGGGCCGAGAACCTGAGCTGGATTTTGTAAAAGAAAACCCGAAGGCAGAAAGGAGAGCGCAAATGGATTCCAGACTGAAGGACACGGTGAGCAGGCAGGGAAAGGCATGTCTGGAGAACTGGCAGGGACACGCGGCTGGAGGGACGGGTTCACAGAGGGAAACTGGGAATAGCTTTTTTTTTTTTTTAATTTATTTTAATTGGAGGCTAACTACCTTACAATACTGTAGTGTCTTTTGCCATACATTGACATGAATCAGCTATGGGTGTACATGGGTCCCCCCTCCTGAAACTCCCTCCCACCTCCCTCCCCATCCCATCCCCCTGGGTTGTCCCAGTACACCAGCTTTGAATGCCCTCTTTCATGCATCAAATTTGGACTGGTCATCTATTTCACATATGGTAATATACATGTTTCAATAGCTTTTGTCAACAGAATCTACACTGGTGGGTCCCCAAGACAGGTCCTGCGTGGCCCACACTCCATCAGCCTGCATCGTTGGCAGTGCGACCGCTCAGCTGAGCTCCTGTCTCCTCTAAGTTCGGCACATCCTGCCTGCTGGCTTTCCTGCCCAAGCTTTGTGTCGAGTTTGCTTTTCAGTACAGCTGTCTGCTTGGAGCAGATTCCTCTGTGGCTCCAGACCAAGCAGGCTCTTCTGAACTTCGGCCACGTTTCTGCCCATTCAGCTTTCCCAACAAGCTGCACTGAGGGTCAAGAACGTCTCCCTCTTGGGGAGCCAGCTGTCTGCTTTTTCACTGACCTAACGCTCTTTCTGGATCTACGGAATGACTGTCATAAACTCTGGGAGCACGTTTTCCTTTTCGCTTGACGTGGACGAACGAGAGGAGTTTATAGAAGACAAACAAAATGTTCTCTCCAGAAATACATGCTTCCAATCGTCCAACACGTGTGTGTTAACAGTGCACTTTGTTACAGGGTCTGTGCTAGACACCGGACGCACTAGCAGTGGTCTCCAAAACATGCTAAGCGATCATCAAACAATTTATCTTACAGATTAACTAATAAAAACAAGCTTGTTACCAAAAAAAAAAATGATTTGCAGAAAAGCCAAAAAAGAAAAGAGGCTAATAGTGAAAATTCACCGACACCATCCCACCCCCGACTTAGCCTCCAGTCCCCTTTTGTTCAAAATCATCTTTTTTAAAATATCCTTATGGGCATTTGATTCTGGACCTTGTAAAATTTTCTAGTGAATACGAGAAATACAGGCCATTCATCCAGATCAGAGAATCTCCACTTTGCCAACAACTGACATTTGGGGTCAGAAAATTCTTTATGGAGGACTGTCCCGTGCATTACCGAGTGATCAATAGCAGTCCTGGCTAGTACACACTAGAGGCCAAGAAGCAAGGGTGACGACAAAAACGTCCCCAGATGGTGGCAAACAGTCTCCAGGACAGACAGCAAAATCACCTCCATCAAGATCTAGCTCATTCGGCCCAACGTAATTCTTTCATCAACAGCTGAGCAACTGGAAGGGACTAGAATGTCATGAAATGTTAACTCACAGGAAAGCTTACTGGAAGATTCTTCTGACTAATTTAGTTTTCTTTTAAACTCAGTGATCACAACCCCCATTACTGAAAATTTTTCCAAAATACCCATATCTTTTCCTGCCATACTAGTTGCTATTATCTGAGTATAATTCACTTCTTTTGACTATTGGAGTTCTTAGAATACCTAAAGTTATTTTTCAGTACAGCAACTATTGTTGAGTGGCACTACAGATATAAAATTCTAACATCAGACCACTAATGGTCAGCCCCCAAACATACTCACTGCAAGTGACTTAGAAAGGATGCAGAGAGCGTGGTCTGGGAGCTCTACACCTCCGTGCCTCCCTGGTGATCTTCCCTTAAACCATTCTTTAGACACTTTTTACTTACTAGGCTATTTCATTAGACT
>SJYC01084137.1:0-21943 GCA_006408675.1 Madoqua kirkii | reverse complement strand
TTTTTTTTTAAAACACAGTTTAGTTTGCTTTTTCATTTTCTAACTCAATAAATTTAGCTTTTATCTCTAATAATTTCTTCTATTTTATTTTGAATTGTTTTGTTTTATGGATGCAAATTTTGGCATGCATTTGTTGTTTTATTGATAAAGGTATTTAATACTATGAATTTTTCTCTGAGCACTGCTTTGTACAGTATAGTACATCAGGATAAAGATATCCTGAATTTATAAAAAAATTTCAATATTAGATTTAAATTAACTTTTGATCTAGTAGAACTGTAGATAGAATTCTGTGGTTGTTGCTTGATTTTTCTTTCCTGGTAGAAGTGAATTTTTTAAATATTGCTATTGATTTGTAACTTTATGACATGTGGCAGATTTACATTTGTATATGTTTACTATATGTTTGCTTATTTGTTTGATTAAGGTTGTCTGAGTTTTAGTCTCTGGTAAGTTTATTGCCACCTTGATTTCCAGATTAAGACAGTCATGTTTAAAACTCATACTGTGATATATTTCTGTTTCTCATTCTGTATCTTTATAAATTCTGAGATTGTTAAGAACCTGATGAGTTGCAGCAATTTCAAGAAAAAAAGATGTGAATAAAGCTTTCTGAATGAGAGATGATATTCAATGATGTTAAGCAATATTCAGGGAACAGGTTAGGAGGGTTTTGTAGTGCCTGATTAAAATTTTGGTTTTTGTTCTCAGACAAAAAAGCCCTTGAGGTGTCTTTGGAAGTGAGTTATGGAATCCAGTGACTTGTGTGACTTTTTCTTGCTACATGGATGAGGCACTGGGTGATGCAATGGACATGATGCACTCATGTCCATCAAGTCAATGATGCCATCCAACTGTCTCATCCTCTGTCGTCCCCTTCTCCTGCCTTCAATCTTTCCCAGCTTCAGGGTCTTCTCCAATGAATCAGTTCTTTTTATTATTTTTTTAAAATGTATGGCAAAACAAGTACAATATATTAAAATAAAAAATAAAAAATAATGAGCCAGTTCTTTGCATCAGGTCTCCAAAGTATTGGAATTTCAGCTTCAGCATTACTCCTTCCAATGAATATTCAGGACTGATTTCCTTTAGGATGGACTGGTTGGATCTCCTCACAGTCCAGGGGATGCTCAACAGTCTTCTCCAACACCACAATTCAAAAGCATCAATTCTTCAGTGCTCAACTTTCTTTATAGTCCAACTCTCACATCCATACATGACTACTGGAAAAACCATAGCCTTGACTAGATGGACCTTTGTTGACAAAGTAATGTCTCTGCTTTTAATATGCTGTTTAGGTTGGTCATAACTTTTCTCCCAAGAAGTAAGCATCTTTTAATTTCATGGCTGCAATCACCATCTGCAGTAACTTTGGAGTCCAAAAATATAAAATCAGTCTGTGTTTCCACTGTTTTCCCATCTATTTGCCATGAAGTGATGGGACTGGATGCCATGATCTTCATTTTCTGAATGTGACATTTTCGGCCAACTTTTTCACTCTCCTCTTTCACTTTCATCAAGAGGTTCTTTAGTTCTTCTTCACTTTCTGCCATAAGGGTGGTGTCATCAGCATACATGAGGTTATTGATATTTCTCCTGGCAATCTTGATTCCAGCTTGTGCTTCATCCACCCCAGCATTTCTCATGATATACTCTGCACTAAGTTAAATAAGCAGAGTGACAGTATACAGTCTTGATGTACTCCTTTTCCTATTTGGGATCAGTCTGTTGTTCCATGTCCAATTCTAACTGTTGCTTCCTGATCTGCATACAAGTTTCTCAAGAGGCAGGTCAGGTGGTCTGGTATTCCCATCTCTTGAAGAATTTTCTACAGTTGATTGTGATCTACACAGACAAAGGTTTTGGCATAGTCAATAAAACAGAAATAAATGTTTTTTCTGGAACTCTCTTGCTTTTTCCATGATCCAGCAGATGTTGTCAATTTGATCTCTGGTTCCTCTGCCTTTTCTAAAACTAGCTTGAACATCTGGAAGTTTACAGTTCACGTATTGCTGAAGCCTGGCTTGGAGAAATTTAAGCATTACTTTACTAGCGTGTGAGATTAGTGCAATTGTGTGGTGGTTTGAGCATTCTTTGGCTGGAATGAAAACTGACCTTTTCCAGTTCCGTGGCCACTGCTGAGTTTTCCAAATTTGCTGGCATATTGAGTGCAGCACTTTCACAGTATCATCATCAGAATTTGAAATAGCTCAACTGGTATTCCATCTCCTCCACTAGCTTTGTTTGTAGTGATGCTCCCTAAGGCCCACTTGACTTCACATTCCAAGATGTCTGGCTCTAGGTGAGTGATCATACCATCATGATTATCTGAGTCATAAAGATCTTTTTTGTATAGTTCTGTGTATTCTTGCCACCTCTTCTTAATATCTTCTGCTTCTGTTAGGTCCATATCATTTCTATTCTTTATTGTGCCCTTCTTTGCATGAAATATTCCCTTGGTATCTCTAATTTTCTTAAAAAAGATCTTTAGTCTTTCCCATTCTATTGTTTTCCTCTATATCTTTGCATTGATATCTGAGGAAGGCTTTCTTATCTCTTCTTGCTATTATTTGGAACTCTGCATTCAAATGGGTATATCTTTTTCTTTCATCTTTACTTTTCACTTCCCTTCTTTTCATAGCTATTTGTAAGGCCTCCTCAGACAGCCATTTTGCTTTTTTGCATTTTTTTTTCCTTGGGGATTCTGGTCTTGATTCTTGTCTCCTGTTAATGTCACGAACCTCCATCCATAGTTCATCAGTTTAGGTCTTGAATTCAAGTCATCTCTTTCTTTGGGAGAAATGTAAATGTATATTGTTGCCCATTCCATGTGAGTATGATTCTTTTTTCTTTTGCAAAAAAATTTTTTCTGCTGATACATAAAAGAATGTCGCTCACCAAGTTAGGTGTCACAAGCCATGTACCTGAGTTCTTAAAAATCTACTTGAGCAAATCTCACCATCTGACACTTTAGCTAAACTTTGATATAATTCTTGTATGAACTAGCAGTAGCCTATAGTTGTCTGCCAGATTTGAACTGAATTATGCAAGTAGCTTTCCAACTGGGGGAGAGGGTCTGCAGGGCTGGTATTTATTGTTCATGATGATGCTTTAAGCTCTTAGTTACTATTCAATTCATATCTTGTCTTCAAAGGCCTTTGAAACATCTGGACATTCTTCTTGACATGCATAGTTACCTGAGTAAATGACCAAATGTCCCTTGTAAGTGATGGGGAGTCATTACCATTTATACTTGACATGATTTTTCAGAGATCTTGTGTCTGGATATATGATCACCAATGTATGCATTAGTTTCTGTATCTGAAAACAGCCTCAAAATTTAAATTTCTACATAGGATCATGGTTTTCATTGGAGTGACTGATCTCTGTCTCCCAGGCATTTATCTGTGATTTATTGAACTGTCACAATCTGAGAGTTAACATTGTTTTATGATCATTTCTTTTGTACTTCCACATCTTGTATTCTACACTCTCTAGAAATCTTATATATCAGGCCTCCTTGAAGGTCATTATGATCTTGGTGGCTATTGCAATAATCGCTGCCCTTGGCTTCTATAGTTTAAAAGTTGTTACCTCTTGTTTTTGGATTCTACTATCCCTATAGCCATAATAATGCCAAGTTATTTAACAGAGTTTTATCTTCCTCTCAGGACTGGCTGCAGAGAATCCATAACTATCTTTGTGATATTCACACAACAGTGCTTTCACATGGACTTGGTAAATGGTATGTTCTGGCTTTCTCATGAAACATAATCATTTGTTGAGTGTTCTGCATGTGCCTATCATGCCTGTATCACTGAAACTATGTGCTTTTCTTCACCTCTTTCCATGGAAACTTTGCATTTCAACCTTGCACAGTGTGCCCATTGCTTTTATCAAGATTTTAGTGGTAATTTTAGTTGTAGGTTTGAACCATCCATGGGAACCTTGTCAGGGTTTCATATCTAGTTATTTTGGGAGAATACTCCCATATCAATAAATTCTTGTCTATCCAAATTTATAATTTAGCCTTCCTAAACACTGTTAACATACAGTTGTATGTGTACATCTCTTTCTGGAGCATAAGCAATATTAGTGCCACTTATTTTTTATGAGTATTTAATTTATTTACCCTTCCCAATATTCTAACTGTGCATGGGAATTATGATTGCTTATCTTATTGGAGATTTTCATTTCATTATAAACTTCATATGTAACTCAGAAAATGTATTTGAATATCAGAACATAATTTAGGGCAAAGTAACTTGACCCAAGCATTATTTGCTGAACTATATGCCCCTCAAATTCAAACGTTAAAGTCCTAACTCCTAGTTCCTCAGAATGTATCTGTATTAGAAAGGAGAATTTTAAAGATGAAATTAAGTTAAAATAAGGTCATTATGCTGCTCCCTAATTTAGTATGACTTGTCCTGATAAGAAGAGGATGTTTAGATGCAGAGGGAAGACCAGGTGAAGACACTATTTATAAACTGAGAGGTTTCAGTGGAAACCAAAAGAAACCAACCTTGCCAAAACTTTGATCTTGGGCTTAGCCTCCACAATAGAGAGGAAATTAATTTATGTTATTTAGGAAACTCTGTATGTGGTACTTTGGGTAGCCACAGAAAACAAATACACCAGAAATGAAATATCCTGCTTTGCTTAGAATTCCTCTTAATTCACTCAAAACATATTTTTTTTTCTTTCATTCTGTAGTTGGAAGACACATTTGTTGCAACACTTTCCTTGTGTAAGCAGCTGTTTGGAGAAGTGGGTCTAAATATTGATCCTTATTCTTAGGATCTGAAGTGAATTATGTTTTTTATTTTCTCTTAACTTTGCATTGTTTCACTTAAAACGTGCCCTTATGAAATATGAAAGGAAGAAGAGATGAATATAGATTTTTAAAGAAAACAACACAGAAAATATTAAATTTGTATTGTTATGAATTACTCATTAGTCAACAAAAGTTTTACCAGCCCCAGCCCTACATATCTCAAAGAAAGGATACATACAAAGACGCAGTTATGTTATAGAAACTGGGACTCAAGAAACCAAGCACCACACTCAGGGAGTTGGAGAACTCGGGTCTATTATGCCAGTGGGTCCAGAGGAGTTAACACTGTAAACTCTGAGACCCAAACAAAGGGATTACAGGTTTTTTATAGAAAGACTGTAGTGGGCAACACTAGCTGCTAATAGGCTGGCTTGAACTAAGGGGTTTTGTATGCACGGGAACAGTGATCAAGATGAAAAGGGTGGTGCCTGACCTGGACAGGCATAATTAAGCAAGTTTGCAGGAGCTGGGAGATTGCAAAGAGTGAGTGAGATAAACTGGAGGGAGATAAACTCCAGTTCCTAGTACTGCAAGTCTCCATTTTCTGAGACTACATGACCTACATGATTTAGACTTTGGAAGGGGCAAGCTGAGTTACAGAGGCAGAAGGAGAAAGAGATTATGTAAAATTTTAACTTTTCCTCTTCAATTACACATTACTGAACTCAGATTTTAGAAGTTGCTTATTATCTGGATTCTGACACATACGTACTTAAAATGGACATTTATTGTGTTCATGTGTGTTCGTCTCAAGATCATGTAATAGTCCTATAAAAATAATGCATTGGGCTTGCTTGGGTGCTAAGTCGCTTCCGTCTTGCTGACTCTTTGTGACACTATGGATTATAGTCCTGCCAGGCTTCTCTGTTGAAGGGATTCTCAAGGCAAGAATACTGGAGTAGGTTTCCATGCCCTCCTTCAGGGGATCTTCCCAACCCAGGAATTCAGCACGTATCTCTTAAGTCTCCTGCATTGGCAGGCATGTTCTTTACCACTGGAACATCTGGGAAGCCCTAAAGATAACGCACTAATAGAAATCAAATTAGAGCTTAGCTAAAATGTTGGATTCTGAAACTATAACAGGGACAATGAGACCTTTGAAGATTACCTCTTTTCTACAAGTTTTTTTAAGAAATGATTTTATATGTAAATCATGCACTTCAGCTATGCCTTTTCAGCTTTCCTATCTTCCTAACTTTTAGAATCTCATTTAAAACTAGTTTAAACTCTCGATTTTGTGTATGAACCATGAAGAATAATTATATAAATCTGAGTCTGGCATGCAAGGGCTTATTGTATAGATCTGCCCATATGAAAAGCAGATCTATTACCAAACAGAATTGGTTCTTTGAGAATGGAAATTTACAGCTCTTAAATTACAGGGTTTTATTTGAAGCCCCTCTCCATGGTACTTTTAATAAATGGCAGAGCTCTTCTGATTTGCCATCACAGAAGCCTCTGATGGCTACAAAGTTCCCACTGCTTCAGTGGCCACTGTCAGCCTTTGAGGATAATTTTGGGTAACTGACCAATTATGCCCCCAAAATTTTGTGTACAAAACACAGATTACATACCAGTTTAAGGTATCAAAATTATCCATTACAAACTTTATATAAATCTGTACAACTGTTTTTTAGGTATTACTGTACCAGAAGAAGAAAACCTAATTTCATTTGTATATATTTTCACTTTCAACAGTTATCACAGAATTTCATGAGCAAACCATTTGATGATTGAGTTCTATGTTTGTTAGAACTGTTGCAGAGGTTTGGCGATATAACCTGTATTGTGTTATCTGTGGGTAATTTATTGGGCAACAGGAATCGAACAACCTCCAGAATTTATTTATGTAATCCATCCATTCATTCATAAATTTGATTTCAGTTCAGTTCAGTCACTCAGCTGTGTCTGACTCTTTACAACCCGATGAACAGCAGCACGCTGGGTCTCCCTGTTCATAATCAACTCCCGGAGTTCACCCAAACCCATGTCCATCAAGTCAGTGATGCCATCCAACCATTTTATCCTCTGTCGTCGCCTTCTTGTCCTGCTCTCAATCTTTCCCAGCATCAGAGTCTTTTCAAATGAGTTAGCTCTTCGCATCAGGTGGCCAAAGGATTGGAGTTTCAGCTTTAGCATCAGTCCTTCCAATGAATATTCAGGACTGTTTACCTTTAAGATGGACTGCTTGGATCTTCTTGCAGTCCAAGGGATTCTCAAGAGTCTTCTCCAGCACCACAGTTCAAAAGTATCAATTCTTCTGTGCTCAGCTTTCTTTATAGTCCAACTCTCACAGCCATACATGACCACTGGAAAAACCATAGCCTTGACTAGATGGACCTTTGTTGACAAAGTAATGTCTCTGCTTTTCAATATGTTATCTACGTTGGTCATAGCCTTCCTTCCAAGGAGTAAGTGTCTTTTAATTTCATGGCTCAAGTCACCATCTGCAGTGATTTTGGAGCCCAGAAAAATAAAGTCAGCCACTGTTTCCACTGTTTCCCAGGTGGGAAACAGATGCCATGATCTTAGTTATCTAAATGTTGAGCTTTAAGCCAACTTTTTCACTCTCCTCTTTCATTTTCATCAAGAGGCTCTTTAGTTCTTCAATTTCTGCCATAAGGGTGGTGGCATCTGCATATCTGAGGTTATTGATATTTCTTCTGGCAATCTTGATTCCAGCTTGTGCTTTCTCCAGACCAGTGTTTCTCATGACTATAAATCAAATTACACAGAATCAAAGAATGTTGATTTTATCTTTAAGCATTTTAAAGAACCAGTAATTTTTCTTAAAATCAATCTTGAAAGATGTATAAAAGTGTCATGTGTGTTTCTATGGATATGTTAAATCAAGATGTTTTGTTCTTGACTGTCACTTTAAAAATGGATATCTTTGTGGGTAGGTAAAATTGACTATAGTTGTAAATAATAAATATATTACAATTCTGGTTGGTGGTATAGTTTCCTTTTATATGAGCCCTTATGTAATTTCATAGGCTACCTGAGATCCATTTACTCCTAGCCAATTGTGATATGATATCACTATTAGATTTGGACAAAATAGATACAAAGATTTGCTTGTTTAAGTTGAAAGTTTAAGTAATGTGACCTCCAGACCTTGTCTTTGGGGGTTAAGATCCTATCCTGAACAAGAAGGAAAAACAAAATACAACTATGCCATTGATTCTCTTAATTAACATTTTCTTCCATTGAATACATTTTAACAAGAGAACACAAGAACAATTATAGTTGCTCACAAAGGATTATAGAAATGGTAAAAGGCCAGCTTGAAAATGTCTATTTTTAATCTTCCAGAGAGAAACTGTACTCTTTCATTTCTGTTGTACTAGAGTATAAGAAATCAATGACAGGTACATCTCTCTTTGGAATAACTTTTATAACCCTCTCTCAAAAAAAGTCTCTATTCTCAGCATGCCACCCACAGTTCACTAACTCTGAACTAGTCATGTCCATTCCCAGTGCAACTAGGTTGTTTCAGCTCTCTCTAGTGGAAAAATCCCCTGAGACTTCTTTGCTGAGCTATTTCCAGTTGCTCTTCTTGTAATAAAGATGACTTTTTAGGACCCAGCCATGCTGTTCATCAAATGAAATTCAGAACTTACTTATTTTCTTTCTTAACATTTTGAAGGTCGTATCAGTTTACTAGCATATATTTTTAAAAATAAAAATACTGTCTAAAAATCGTTCATTTTATTCCTGTGTTTTATTGCTTTAGAATTCTTATGTAATTATGTCTTATATTCTTTTATTATTTTGCAAATATGAGAGTTTCTTCTTTAAGAAATAACAGTATTTTCAGGCATGACTGTCATTAGTAACACAGTGGGCTTCTTTATTATAGTAATTTTCTTAAATAGTTATAATACCAAAAATTTGATAAGGACATAACTTTTCTCTCACTGTGATGCAGTGTTCCAGGTAATTTATTGCATTTCTAAAGATTAATTTTTCCCAGGTGGCTCAGTGGTAAAGAATTCACCTGCAGGAGACACAGGAGACCTTGGCTGGATCCCTGGATTGAAGATCCCTTGGAGGATGAACAGGGAAACCACTCCAGTATTCTTGCTTGGAAAATTCCATGGACAGAGGAATTTGGTGGGCTGCAGTCCACTGATTTGCAAAGAGTTGCACATGACTAAACACACACACACACACACACACACACACACACATGCAGTGTATATGTATATATTTATATATACAAAATGCACTGTTGTTTTTCTATATGTATTCAAACTGTATAAATAAAATGGTTTTTCATTATCCAGCCATTTATGTATATACATTCATATTTATTAATATATATACACATGAATTGGAGAAGGAAATGGTAACCCACTCCAGTGTTCTTGCCTGGAGAATACCAGGGACGGGGGAACCTGGTCGGCTGCTGTCTTTGGGGTCACACAGAGTCGGACACGACTGAAGCAACTTAGCAGCAGCAGCAGGATACACATGAATTGAATATATATATGGCCCTGGTTCATTCATTCAAACTAGCAATAAAGTGAGATGTGTGATGTTGCACATTGTATTTATAACACCTAAAATATATATAAGCTATTTTGTTTTTATTGCCCCAAACAATGCTATTATTCACAGTTTTATGCATATGTTTCTGTATATAGGGTGGATATTTTCTTTAGGAGTAAAACCACTGGCTTAAGTATATGTATATTCTCAACTTTATTACATTTTTAAAATTCTATCTAGCTACATTGGCTAGAGTATTTTTCTGCAATGTTGAAATGCAGTGATGACTGTGGACACCACACATGATTCATGATTTTAGTGAGAATGCACTGAGTACTTCATTATTACATTATTTATTGAACACATGTATTTCCTTACTCTGTTTTCTGATATGGCCTAGAATCAATTATATCTCAGTAGGAACACATAAATCATTCTATACTAAAGGGAACCAGGACTCTTAGAAGTAGTGGCTGATTAAGGGACTGGAACATTGGAATATATAAGCATGGTCTAGCTTGTGCCAGAAAGGAAGGAAAAACTCAAAAACCCTAAATCCTACAACGATTATGGAGTCAACTGAAAGAAGCCTCCAAAGTTCAAATATGAAAAAGTTTAACAACAAAATAACAAAATACTAGATCATAACCTAAAGTATAAAATAAATATATGTTATTTCATACTGATATAAACAAAAAAACAGATAAGTAAACAAATAATTGAAAAAGTTAACAAATGGGAAAGAGACAAATGTTGATGTAGAAAAATGACCATTTATGTAAGTACTTTGACTTGAAGAAGGAAGAACATAATGCACACTCCTTATGTGTGGGCTGATCTAGTGTCCTTCTTCCTGAGCAAAATATGGGGGAATAAAGTAATTTAAAGAAAACTGACAACTACTTTCTCAGCCAGGTGACCAAGGTTGACATCACCAGAGGTGTCATGTTGGTACTAGGTACTCATCATATGATGGTATGAAAATAGGACTTTATGTCAGTGGTTTTTATCGCCCAAACATAAATCCCAGGTTATAGAGAGAAAAGCATGAGCCAGATTTCAAATAAAAGGATACTCCACAAAGTATCTGATCAGTTCAATTCAGTTCAGTTCAGTCATTCAGTTGTGTCCAACTTTTTGTAACCCCCATGGATTGCAACATCAGGCTACCCTGTCCATAACCAACTCCCAGAGTTTGATCAAGCTCATGTCCATTGGGTCAATGATGCTATCCAACCATCTCATCCTCTGCCTTCTCCTCCTCATTCTGCCCTCAGTCTTTCCCAGCTTCAGGGTCTTTTCCAATGAGTCAGTTCTTCACATCAGGTGGCCAAAGTATTGGATCTTCAGCTTCAGCATCACTCCTTCCAATGAATATTCAGGACTGATTTAGGATTGACTGGTTTGATCTCCTTGCAGTCCAAGGGATTCTCAAGAGTCGTCTCCAACACCATAGTTCAAAATCATCAACTCTTTGGTATTCAGAATTCTTTATAGCCCAACTCTCACATCCATGAATGACTACTGGACAAACCATAGCATTGACTAGACAGACCTTTGTTAGCGAAGTAATGTCTCTGCTTTTGATATGCTGTCCAGGTCATAGCCTTTCTTCCAAGGAGCAAGTGTCTTTTAATTTCACAGCTGCAGTCATCTTGCAGTGATTTTGGAGCCCAAGAAACTAAAGTGTCTCACTGTTTCCATTGTTTTCCTATTTGTCATGAAGTGATGGGACTGCATGCCATGATCTTAGTTTTTTGAATGTTGAGTATTAAGCCAGGATTCTCACCCTCCTGTTTCAATTTTTTCAAGTCTCTTTAGTTCCTGTTCACTCTCTGCCATAATGGTGGGTCATCTGCACATCTGAGGTTACTGATATTTCTCCTGCAATCTTGATTCCAATTTGTTTCATCCAATCTGACACTTCACATGATGTACTCAGCATATAAGTAAAATAAGCAAGGTGACCATATACAGCCTTAACGTACTCCTTTCCCGATTTGGAATCAGTCTGTTGTTCCATGTCCAATTTTAATTGTTGCTTCTTGACCTACATATAGATTTCTCAGGAGGCAGATTAGGTGGTCTTCTATTCCCATCTCTTGAAGAATTTTCCCACAGTTTGTTGTGATTCATGCAACCAAAGTCTTTAGTATCGTCAATGAAGCAGAAACAGGTGTTTTTCTGGAAGTCTTTTGCTTTTTCAATGATCCAATGGATGTTGGCAATTTGATCTCTGGTTCCTCTGCCTTTTCTAAAACCAGCTTGAACATCAGGGAGTTCATGGTTCATGTATTGCTGATGCCTGGCTTGGAGAATTTTGAGCATTACTTTACTAGCATGTGAGATGAGTGCAATTGTACGGCAGTTTGAGCATTCTTTGGCATTGCTTTTTGGGGGGATTGGAATGAAAACTGACCTTTTCCAGTCCTGTGGCCACTGCTGAGTTTTACAAATTGCTGGCATATTGAGTGTAGCACTTTCACAGCATCATCTTTCAGGATTTGAAACAGCTCCACTGGAATTCCATCACCTCGACTAGCTTTGTTTGTAGTGTTGCTTTCTAAGGCCCACTTGACTTCACATTCCAGGATGTGTAGTTCTAGGTGAGTGATCACACCATTATGATTATCTGGGTCATGAAGATCTTTTTTGTACAACTCTTCTGTGTATTCTTGCCTCCTCTTCTTAAAATCATCTGTTTCTGTTAGGTCCATATCATTTCTGTCCTTTATTGAGACCAACTTTGGGCTCAAATTTTCATTTCTGACTGCAAGAAATAATTGATGTCTCAGCTGAAAGAGAGAGAGTTTGTCCTTTTCCTTTTTTTTTTTTTTTTTAACTTTAGCACTCAACAGACTGGATAATAGCCACTTAACACTGAAGAGTGTGATCATTTTCTATTCAGAGGTTAAAGTGTCTGCCTCCAATGTGGGGGACCCAGGGTCGATCCCTGATTTGGGAAAATCTCCTGGAGAAGGATATGGTAACCCTCTTACCTACTCCAGTATTTTTGCCTGGAAAAACCGATGGACAGAGAAGCCTGGTAGGCTACAGTCCACGGGGTCACAAAGAGTCAGACACGACTGAGTGACTTCGCCTTCAACTTCACCTTCACCCTCACCTTACTAATTCAAATGCTCATCTCTTCCAGAACCACACTCACAGACATACCTATAAATAGACATCTCTCTGAGTATCTCTAAGCTCAGTCATATTGACAGATAAAATTAACCATCACAACAACATATCAATATTGGGTCATTAAGTGAATAGATTTATCATGCTGTGTTGTTGTTGTTGTTCAACTCTTTGCAAGTCATGTCCAGCTCTTTGCAATGCTCTCCTGTCCTTCATTATCTCCCAGAGTTTCCTCAAATCATGTCCATTGAATTAGCGATAATATCCCCTCGAATGTCCAAAATATTGGAGCTTCAACTTCAGCATCAGTACTTCAGTAAGTATTCAGGGTTGCTATTCTTTAGGATGGATTGGTTGGATCTCCCTGAAGTCCAAGGGACTCTCAAAATTCTTCAACACCACAGTTTGAAAGCATCAATTCTTCGGTGCTCAGCCTTTTATATGTCCAAATTTAACATCCATAAGACATGAGGTAAATTACATTAATTGTTTTTCAAATATTGAAGCATCTTCATTAGTCAAAATGCTACAGAATATGCTGAAGTATAAAAGAAAGAAAGAAAGAAAGAAACTTCCCTAATTTCAGTGACTTGAAAAATCAAAGGTTTATATTTCTCTTGAACCAAATATGTATTTCTTTTCAGGGGGCACTGTGATCCATGCCATTATCACACAGGTGACAGAAGTTAGAGGACTTTTATCATCTGGTTGTCACTGGACACTGTGAAAACTGAAATAAAATCAAAGGCACTGGAAGACATTTTTGAAAGATATATTTTTTGGATTGTTTCTTGTGCCATGTCTAGTCTAGAATATAGTCTCTCCCATGAATTTTTAATTTCAGATTTTGTATTATTGTATTCTAAAATCCCCGCTTGACTTGCATTACATTCCTGTTTTCCCCTTGATGTAGTTGCTGAGTTTTAAAATGGTGTCTGAGAGGAATGATAAAAGTGCTTGGTAGACCCATGAAACCAAAAGGAAGAGTGCTGTAAAGTGAAGATTAGTGTCTCTTAAGGAGAAAGAGTCTAGAAACAACTGGAGGCATTCAACTAGGATTCTTATGGGCTCTATACAAGGACCAAGTGTGAAGTGGTATTCCACTTGTCTTTAGCAGGACTTAAGCTTATCCTTGAATCCTGTCATTTCCCTGATTAGATCAAAATTACACTGAATTGCTGTTTCCCAGTGCTAGCAGCTTTTTAGAAGCAAAAACAAATCCTGTCCAGAAGAATATAAATTCACTCAGTACCTTAAATTGTAGCTATAATTTTTATTTATAATGTCTGGTACTTAACTCATGAAAAGATGAGAATTGACCATTAGAGCCCCCCAAAAATAAATAAATAAAACGGAAACAGACAAGGACCATAGGAAATGTAGATAATAGAGTTATATATACAGACTTTAGATTGGCCTATTTAATAAATTTCAAAATTGCAAAGTATACTGGAGAAAAGTGTGGATTATAAACAGGAATTCAAATTTTATAATTGAATTTTTCTAGCTACTCAAATTTTTCTCAGTGATGCTTTATCTGCTATAAAAGTGATGAGCTTCAGCTTATTTGACATTTCCTTATTTTAATTTCAACTTTAATCCATTTTGAGTTTATCTTTGTGTATGGCATTAGGAAGTGTTCTACTTTCATTCTTTTACATATACCTATCCAATTTTCCCAGCACCAATTATTGAAGAGGCTCTCTTTGCCCCATTGTATATTCTTGCCTCCTTTGTCAAAAATAAGGTACCCACAGGTGTGTGAGTTTATTTCTGTCTCTTCTATCTTGTTCCATTGCTCTATATTTTTGTTTTTATGCCAGTAACATACTGTCTTGATGACTGTAGCTTTGTAGTGTAGTCTGAAGTCAGGAAGGTTGATTCCTCCAGCTCCTTTCTTCTTTCTTATGACTGCTTTGGCTATTTCATATCTTTTATGTTTCCATATGAATTGTGAATTTTTTGTTTGTTTTGTATTTTAGTTCTGTGAAAAAATGTCATTGGTAATTTGGTATGGACTGCACTGAATCTATAGATTGTGTTTGGTAGTACAGTCATTTTTATAATATTGATTCTTCCTACACAAGAACATGGAATATCTCTCCATCTGTTTATGTCAACTTTGATTTCTTTTATTAGTGTCTTATAATTTTCTGTGTACAGTTCTTTTGTCTCTTTGGGTATGTTTATTCCTAGATATTTAATTCTTTTTGTTGCAACAGTGAATGGAATTGACTCCTTAATTTCTCTTTTTGTTTTCTATATATAGTCATTATATATATATAGTCACTATATATACATTCTATATACAGTGTATAGATATATATGTATAAATATGTGTGTATATATATATATACACACGCATACATTGTATATATGTATATATGTGTATATATACATTGTATATATAGTCACTGTATATACATGCTATATAAAGTTATTCTATATACATATATCTACACTATGTCATTGGCAAACAGTGAGTTATTTCTTCATTTCTTTCTTTTTCTTCTCTGATTACTTCTAGAACTATGCTGAATAATAGTGGTGAAAATGGATACCATAGTCTTGTTCCTGATCTTAGGGGAGATGCTTTCAGTTTTTCACCATTTAGAATAACAGCTATAGAATATATGGCACTTACTATGTTGAGGTTCAGTTCAGTTCAGTTCAGTCGCTTAGTTGTGTCTGACTCTTTGCAACACCATGAATCGCAGCACACCAGGCCTCCCTGTCCATCACAGTCTCCCAGAGGTCACTCAGACTCATGTTCATTGAGTTATGATGCCATCCAACCATCTCATCCTCTGTCGTCCCCTTCTCCTCCTGCCCCCAATCCTTCCCAGCATCAGAGTCTTTTCTAATGAGTCAACTCTTCACATGAGGTGGCCAAAGTACTGGAGTTTCAGCTTTAGCAACAAATCCCAGGGTTGATCTTCAAAATGGATTGGTTGGATCTCTTTGCAGTCCAAGGGACTCTCAAGAGTCTTCTCCAACACCACAGTTCAAAAGCGTCAATTCTTCAGCGCTCAGCCTTCTTCACAGTCCAACTCTCACATCCATACATGACCACAGGAAAAACCATAGCCTTGACTAGACGAACCTTAGTCATTGAGGTATGTTGAGGTAGGTTCCTTCTATTCCCATTTTTAAAAAAGTTTTAATCATAAATGAGTGAAGAATTTTGTCAAAGGTTTTTTCTGATTTTTATCTTTAGATTTGTAAATATGGTGTATCTCATTGATTTATTTGCATATATTGAAGAATCCTTGCATTCCTGAAATAAACCCAACTTGATTATGATGTATGAGCTCTTTGATGTGTTGTTGAATTATGTTTGCTAAAATGGTGTTGAGAAGTTTTGCATTTATGTTCATCAGTGATATTGGCCTGTAGTTTTCTTTTTTGTGTTGTCTTTGGTTTTGGTATCAAGGTGATTATGGCCTAGTAAAATGAGTTTGGAAGTGTTCCTTCCTCTTCAATTTTTTGAAAGAATTTTAAAAAGATAGGCATTAGTTCTTCTAAGCCGTTGAGTCCTGGACTCTTGGTTTTTGGGAGATTTTTGATCACAGCTTCAATTTCAGTGTTTGTAATTGGGTTATTCATAATTTCTATTTCTTCCTGGCTCAGTCTTAGAAGATTGGACTTTTCTAAGAATCTGTCCATTTCTTCCAGTAATCCATTTTATTGTCATATAATTGTTCATAAGAGTCTCTTACAATCTTTTGTATTTCTGCATTGTCTGTTGTAACCTCTGTTTCTTCATTTCTAATTTTTTTTGGTTTGATATTTCTTTTTATTCTTGATGAATCTGGCTAAAAGCTTGTCAGTTTTTTTTTTTAATCTTCTCAAAGAACCAGCTTTTAGTTTTATCAATCTTTACTATTGTTTCTTTCATTTCTTTTTCATTTATTTCTGCTCAGATCTTTGTGATTTCTTTCCTTCTACTAATTTTTCAGGTTTTATTGTTGTTCCTTTTCCAGTTGTTTTAGGTGTTAAGTTGATAGTTTTGAAAGTTTCGTCACTCAGTCATGTCCAACTCTTTGGACCCCATGGACTGTAGACAACCAGGCTTCTCCATCCATGGGATTTTCCAGGCAAGAGTACTGGAGTGGGTTGCCATTTCCTTCTCCAGAGGATCTTCCCAACTACAAGATCAAACCCACATTATAGGCAGATGCTTTACCATCTGAGCCATCAGGGATGTCTTGGTGTAAAGTTAGGTTGTCTATTTTATGTTTTTCTTGTTAGTTGAGGCAAAATTTTATTGCTATAAACTTCCCTCTTAAAACTGCTTTTGTTGCTCCCCATAGGTTTTGAGTTGTCATGTTTTCATTGTCATTTGTTTCTAGAATTTTTTAAATTTCACTTTATATTTCTTCGGTAAGTGGCTGGTTATTCAGAAACATATTATTTAATCTCCATGTGTTTGCGTTTCTTACAGTTTATTTTTTCTCTTGTAATTGATATCTAGTCTCATAGCATTGCGGTTGGAGAAGATGCCTGATATAATTTCCACTTTCTTAAATTTACTGAGGTTTGATTTGTGACCCAAAATGTAGTCTATCCTTGGGAATGTTCCATGTGTACTTGAAAAGAAGATGTATTCTTCTGCATTTGGATGGAATGTCCTGAATATATCAATGCGATCCATCTCATCTAATGTATTACTTAAGACTTGTTTTTCCTTATTGATTTCATGTTTTAACAGTCTGTTCATTGGTGTAAGTGGGGTGTTAAAGTCTACTATTAATGTGTTACTGTCGATTTCTCCTTTGTTAGTGTTTGTCTCATGTATTGAGGTGCACCTCTGTTGGGTGTATCAGTTCAGTTCAGTTCATTTCAGTTGCTCAGTCATGTCCAACTCTTTGAGACCCCATGAATCGCAGCATGCCAGGCAGCCCTATTTATCACCAACTCCTGGAGTTCACTCATACTCACGTCCATTAAGTCAGTGATGTCATCCAGCCATCTCATCCTCTGTCATCCCTTTCTCCTCCTGCACCCAATCCCTCCCAGCATCAGAGTCTTTTCCAATGAGTCAACTCTTCACACGAGGTGGCCAAAGTATTGGAGTTTCAGCTTTAGCATCATTCCTTCCAAAGAAATCCCAGGGTTGATCTCCTTCAGAATGACCTGGTTGGATCTCCTTGCAGTCCAGGGAACTCTCAAGAGTCTTCTCCAACACCACAGTTCAAAAGTATCAATTCTTCGGCGCTCAGCTTTCTTCACAGAACAACTCACACCCATACAGGACCACTGGATAAACCATAGCCTCAACTAGACGGACCTCAGTAAGCAAAGTAATGTCTCTGCTTTTCAATATGCTATCTACGTTGGTCATAATTTTTCTTCCGAGGAGTAAGCATCTTTTAATTTTATGGCTGCAGTCACAATCTTCAGTGATTTTGGAGCCCCCCAAAATAAAGTCTGACACTGTTTCCACTGTTTCCCCATCTATTTCCCATGAAGTGATGGGACCGGATGCCATGATCTTCGTTTTCTGAATGTTGAGCTTTAAGCCAACTTTTTCACTCTCCTCTTTCACTTTCATCAAGAGGCTTTTTAGTTCCTCTCACATTCTGCTAAGTGTGGTGTCTGCCGCATATCTGAGGTTATTCATATTTCTCCCAGAAGTCTTGATTCCAGCTTGTGTTTCTTCCAGCCCAGTGTTTCTCATGGTGTACTCTACATATAAGTTAAATAAGCAAGGTGACGATATACAGCCTTGACATACTCCTTTTCCTATTTGGAACCAGTCTGTTGCTCCATGTCCAGTTCTAACTGTTGCTTCCTGACCTGCATATAGGTTTCTAAAGAGGCAGGTCAGGAGGTCTGCTATTCCCATCTCTTTGGAGTAGCAAAGAGGTCTTCCTTTTAGATTGATCCCTTGGACGTTATGTAGTGTTCTTCTTTATCTCTTGTTATCTTCTTTATTTTAAGGTCTGTTTTGTCTGATATGAGGATTGCTACTACAGCTTTTTTGTTTGTTTCCCATTTGCATGGAACATATTTTTCCATCCTCTTGTTTTCAGTCTGTATGTCTTCAGGTCCACTGTGGGTTTACTTTAGACAGCATATATTTGGGTCTTGTTTTGTATTCATTAAGCCAGTCTGTGTCTTTTGGTAGGAGCATTTAATCCACTAGAGTAGTTACTGATATATATGTTCCTATTGCCATTTTCTCAATTGCTTGGGGTTAATTTTCTAGGTCCTTTTTTTCTTTTTCTTCTCTTGTATTCTTTGACTATATAAATCCTTTCAAGATTTGTTGTGTAAAGCTGGTTTGGTGGTACTTGTGTCTCTTAACTTTTGCTTATCTGAAAAGCTTTTTGTTTCTCCATCAATTTTGAATGATATCCTTGCTGGGTACAGTAATCTTGGTTGTAGATTTTTCCCTTTCAGTACTGGAAATATATCCTGCCATTCCCTGCTAGCCTGCCATGTTTCTGCTGAAAGATCAACTGTTAAATGTATGGAGTTTCCATTTTATGTTACTTGTTGTTTTTCCCTTGGTGCTTTGAATATTCTTTCTTTGTGTTTAGTCTTTGTTAGTTTGATTAGTATGTGTCTTGGTATGTTTCTCCTTGGGCTTATCCTGTATGGAACTCTGTGCCTCTTGGACTTGAATGACTATTTCATTTTCATGTTGGAGAAATTTTCAACTGTACTTTCTTCAAAAATTTTCTCATAACCTTTCTTTTTCTCTTCCTCTTCTGGGACCTCTATAATTTGAATATTGGTGTGCTTGATATTGTCCCAGAGGTCTCTGAGACTATCCTCAATTCTTTTCATTCTTTAACTTTATTCTACTCTTCAGAAGTTATTTCCACCATTTTCTCTTCCTGCTCACTGATTCATTCTTCTGCTTCAGATATTCTGCTATTGATTCTTTCTAGAGCATTTAAGTTTCATTAATTATGTTATTTGTCTCTGTATGTTTATTATTTAAGTCTTCTAGGTGTTTGTTAATTGATTCTTTAATTTTCTCCATTTTATTTTCAAGGTTTTTCATCATCATTATCATTATTCTGAATTATTTTTCAGGTAGTTTGCCTATTTCCTCTTCTTTTTTGGAGGGGGTGGATGGGGGGCCTTTGTGTTTCTACTTTGTCCCTTCACTTGTGTAGTATTTGTCTGCCTTTTCATTATTATTATTTTTTTAACTTATTGTGTTTGAAGTCTTCTTTTCCCAGGCATCAAGGTTGAATTCTTTCTTCGTTTTGGTTTCTGTCCTCCTATGTTTGGACCTGTGGTTTGTGGAAATTTCGTATAGGGTGAGATTTGTGCTGGGTTTTTTGTTTATTTGTTTATCCTCTGATGGGAAAAGCTGAGTGAGGTGGTAATCCTGTGTGCTTATGATTGGGTTTGTATTTTTGTTTTGTTTGTTGTTTAGATGAGTTGTCCTTCACAGGGTGCTATTGGTGGTTGGGTGATACCGGGTCTTGTATGTATAGTCAATAAAAAAAAAAGTTGAAGTGAACCATGTTACAAATATTTTACTCCTAGACATCAAACATGTGAATTATTCTGAATTTAAGCACAATATTTTAGGGGGCTGTTTCCAAATTTGTCCATTAGCTACAGGACTTCCATATTATTAACATAATTATTTTTCTCTATACCCACACATTTCCTTTGCATAAAGAACAATTACTTTTGCTGAATTTTAAATCCCTAAATAATGCTTATGTTTAACAGTTGCAGGAAGGGGGATCACTTCCAGGGCACGAAAGTGGGCTCTTGTCTAACACTCGGAAATGAACTGTCCAAGGAGACATGTGTGACAAAGTAAGAGATTTTATGGGGAAGGGGCACCCAGGCAGAGAGCAGTAGCCTAAGAGAATCAAGGAGAGGGCACCCAGGCAGAGAGCAGTAGCCTAAGAGAATCAAGGAGAACTGCTCTGCCATGTGGCTCGCAGTCTTGGGGTTTTATGATGATGGGGTTAATTCTAGGTTGTCTTTGGCTAATCATTCTGACTTAAGAGTCCTTCCTGCTGACCAACTTGGACAGCACACTAAAAAGCAGAGACATTACTTTGCCGACAAAGGTCCGTCTAGTCAAAGCTATGGTTTTTCCAGTAGTCATGTATGGATATGAGAGTTGGACTATAAAGAAAGCTGAGTGCCGAATAATTGATGTTTCTGAACTGTGGTATTGGAGAAGACTTTTGAAAGTCCCTTGGACTGCAAGGAGATCAAACCAGTCAATCCTAAAGGAGATCAGTCCTGAATATTCACTGGAAGGACTGATGCTGAAGCTCTAATTCTTTGGCCACCTGATGCGAAGATCTGACTCATTTGAAAACACCCTGATGCTGGGAAAGACTGAAGGCAAGAGAAGGGGACAATGAGGATGGATGGCATCACTGACTCAGTGGACATGAGTTTGAGCAAGCTGTGGGAGATGGTGAAGGACAGGGAATCCTGGCGTGCTGCAGCCCACGGGGCTGCAAAGAGTCGGTCATGACTAAGCAACTAAACAACGATCTAATCTGAATAGAAAACTACTCATGCTATCCGGTGACAGCACACATGCACTGCCATCAGTGTACACCCACTGCCCTCTTAGTTTTGTTATTTTACAAGGTTAAAATATAATTTTACTTTATTTATCGAAAATATGGAAACAGTAATTTTTAGCATCTCTGTAATTTTTAGTTGTCTATTTCTTTCTCTCCCCAAAAGGGTTTTTGCCTTCTATTACTAGAGTTTGAAAAGTTGAGATTTACACTTTTGACCCTGCATTTTAAAAGTTATAGATCATAATATACAAATAAAAGACATGCTAAATCTTCTCAGGCCTACTCACTCCAGAACTTATGTTTCCCCATTCACGTATGAGCATTACACATCTGTTGTTTAAAAACAAAACAAACAAACAAACAAACAAAAAAAAGAGAGTGTAACAAAAGACAATTTCCTAAAATCTGCCTCACAAAGACAGCTAATAGCTATTTCTATCATTTTTTACATAAATCAACTTTAAATAGTTTTAGGTAGGGATATTTTACAAAGAGCTCTATAAAAAGCTATTTTGATTTCATAATAAATCAGGGATAGAGAAACACGGACCAATATAAATTTTACTTTATCTTTTAAAACCTCTAAATATTGTGTACATATGCCATGATTTATTTTACCAAAACATATTAAGAATCATTTCTAATTTTTCAATATTATAAACAGTCCTGTAATCCTTTTACCTCTATCTTTAACCACTGTACCTATGCCATTAGAATAAGTATCAGGAAACTGCATACTCAATCAGTTCAGTTCAGTTCAGTCACTCAGTTGCGTCTGACTCTTTGCAACCCCATGAAACACAGCACGCCACGCCTCCCTGTCCATCACCAACTCCCGGAGTTCACTCAAACTCACGTCCATTGAGTTGGTGATGCCATCCAGCCATCTCATCCTCTGTCGTCCTCTTCTCCTCCTGCCCCCAATCCTTCCCAGCATCAGAGTCTT
>SJYC01084136.1:0-30763 GCA_006408675.1 Madoqua kirkii | reverse complement strand
GTAAGCATCTTCTAATTTCATGGCTGCAGTCACCATCTGCAGTGATTATGGAGCCCCCCAAAATAAAGTCTGACACTGTTTCCACTGTTTCCCCATCTATTTCCCATGAAGTGATGGGACCGGATGCCATGATCTTCGTTTTCTGAATGTTGAGCTTTAAGCCAACTTTTTCACTCTCCTCTTTCACTTTCATCAAGAGGCTTTTTAGCTCCTCTTCAATTCCTGCCATAAGGGTGGTGTCATCTGCATATCTGAGGTTATTGATATTTCTCCTGGCAATCTTGATTCCAGCTTGTGTTTCTTCCAGTCCAGCGTTTCTCATGATGTACTCTGCATAGAAGTTAAATAAGCAGGGTGACAATATACAGCCTTGACGTACCCCTTTTCCTATTTGGAACCAGTCTGTTGTTCCGTGTTAGCTGTCAACAAATGCTGTCTTTGGTTTCTGAGAGTTCCTTTTTTCCTAGTACCTTTCACTCCAGCAGAACAATTTGCAGTTCCTTAAATAAGCCTCTGTGTTCCCTGTGCCCTTACCCCTGCCCAGCTGGAAAATCCTTATTCTTTCAGTCCCCAGTAAGGGGTCACCACTTCTGTGAGGATCTTCTACGGAGAGGTCTACATGGCTCCCATCTGTATCTATAATCCCTCTTACCTCACCCTGTTTGTTATTATCTCTTTCTGTATCTGTCTTCCCTACTAGACTCATTTCTCCTTGAGAGCAAAGACCTGTCTTTATCTTCATATCCAGCCGAGAGCTGGGTCCAAGCAGTGTTTAATAAATGTTGGTTAAAGAAAGGGTGAGAAGCATACCTCTCTAGGCAGTTGTGTGCCAAAGTTGGAAGCTTTTCAAATTTGGAAAGAAATCTAAATAAATGAGAAAGCTTCAAATGACTGATATGTATGTATGTGAATATATGCTACTGCAATTGCCTATAAACTTATCTATAACCCACACTAGAGTTTTTATTTTGTTTGTTATTGAATTTCTGGCACCCAGCACCTAGCACAGTTGTGTGCCAAAGTTGGAAGCTTTTCAAATTTGGAAAGAAATCTAAATAAATGAGAAAGCTTCAAATGACTGATATGTATGTATGTGAATATATGCTACTGCAATTGCCTATAAACTTATCTATAACCCACACTAGAGTTTTTATTTTGTTTGTTATTGAATTTCTGGCACCCAGCACCTAGCACAGTGTCTGACAAATAGTGTGTGTGTGTGCACATGCGTGCATGCGCTTAGGTGCTCAGTAGTATCCAACTCTTTGTGACCCCATGAACTGTAGCCCACCAGGCTCCTCTGTCCATGGGATTTCCCAGGCAAGAATACTGCAGTGGGTTGCATTTCCTTCTCCAGGGGATCTTCCCAACCCAGGGATCGAATCCACATCTCCTGCATTGGCAGGCGGATTCTCTGCTGCTGAGCCACCTGTGAAGCCCTTGTCAAATAGAAGGGATTCAATAAACATTTTAAAAAATAAATGCTAATTTAAAAGGAGATATACCCAATGACATTCTCTTTTTGTAATGACCCTTCATTCTTTAGCTTTCTACTAAAACATTTTCCAAATTTGAGCTCTTGAAACCAAGAATACACACATCTAGAGGCACCGGTTTGGAAAAACTTAACCGTACATGGTGGAAATACATGACTTTATTTGATTATAAGGTGGTTGTCCACAGAGGGGCAGTACAGTGTAATGATTTAAAATTCAGGTTGCTCTGTAATTCCACTCTCTGTTCTCTGTTTCTTAGAGTATCATAAAATGACACAAATTTTTAAAATTTTGTGGAGAGCTTCTGGACTTGCTAAACTTATTTGAGAAACCCGAAAAGGTAATTGACACAATTACTGTTTGGTTACTAATTGACACAAAGCCTTGGTTTGCCATGCTTTGTATCTAGGATAGGAAAGTAGCATTCTGCCATGAAGGATTTAGTAATTCTTATAAGGTTTTTATGGCTTCTAAGTTTTATGTCATACTTAAAAAGACTTTTCTTACTCTGAGATAGTAACATTTTTTCTCATGCTTTCTTCTAGCACTTTTATTTTTCAGACTTAATTTCTTGATCCATTTGGAATTTATTTTAGTAGAAGGTGTGAAGTATGGTTCCAATTTTATTTTTCTTCCAGATGACTACCTAGTTTGTTCCAACACCATTCACTGAATTCATTTCCTTACAAATTTGAAATACCACCTTCATTATATTCAGAATTTTTGTAAGATATTAAAGACTAGTCTTTTGTTGTTGTTGTTGTTCTGATTTGAGTGAAAAGATTTTAAAGTGTACTTTTTAACCACCCCAGGGTTTTGGATTTTTTAAAAATAATTTTTTAGTTGTATATAGCCATCAATATCCTATTCAAACAAGATTTTTATACTCACTTCACCAGTTTGTCATTACCAAGTTCATTTTAGTTTCTTTAAGTGTAGTGCACACAACCTTCAAATATTATGAACACTTCTCTCTCCCAGCTGTCACTACACCAAACTACATATGTTATATTTCCCTAAATGATCTTGCTGTGCTCTTTGCAGCTCTTCTGTACAGTCGATGTCTCCATCTAACAAGTTGCTCAAATGTTACCATAATTATTTTAGGTGAGGCCCAAGGTGAAAGCCTATTATGACCATCCAGTTCATCTAAAAAAATGGGCATTAGTTTCCATTTAACCTGAACAGGTTATGTTTCTGGAAAATAACAGATTTTCAAGAACTATGGCAGTCCTTTGTTGGCACTTTAAACAGCCCACCTGGGTCGAGGTGGGGGTGGGGGTGGGGAGGTAGTCCTACAAAATGCCAACTGCTATTGTGGAATTTTTTTTGCTATTTATTCCAGCAAAGAATGATACAAACACTGAAGAAAAAGAGTCACCCTGTCCTAGGTTTTGAACTCAAAGAACTATTTGTACAGATACTCATCCAAGACACATCACAGCCTCTACCTCAACAGATGCTCTTTGAAATGTTTCATGACTCCTCAACAGTCAGTCTGCATTTAAGGGGAGGAGTATGATGCTGCCAGAGACAGCTCTGCTGGCATGAAGTCTGGCCTAAAATTTCTATTTAAAAGCTGGACCAAAATATGTTTGGCTTCTGTTGGCTACTTAAAATTTCAAGTTAAGAGGAAGAAATATTACTCTCCATCCTGAATGGGCCTTGGGTGCCTCACAGAGTAGAGTGGTAGATGGTAAGAGAGTCACAAAGAAAGGAGAGAAATTAGGAACACTGACTGAGGTATTAGGTACAGATTATGAAGGCAGATATGAAAACTTGGAGTGAAAAGAAAAGCCTTGAGCAGAAAGAACCACCCCCACCCCACCCCCGCCATATTTGACCTCCTAACCCCAGTATCCTGATTAAGATAAGTACTCTGCACCTCACCTGTGACCTGTCAGTCACCTCTGCTTAGCACCCCTGCGCTGCCTCCTGACCCCTTTCCAGTGGCCTCTCTTCATCTCAGAACCTAAGGGCCACACCTAAGGGCTTTCTCTCTCACTGCAGCTTGTTTTCACCTCAGTGTTCATCTCAGTTCAGTTCAGTTCAGTTCAGTTCAGTCGCTCAGTCGTGTCCGACTCTGCGACCCCATGAATTGCAGCACGCCAGGCCTCCCTGTCCATCACCAACTCCCAGAGTTCACCCAAACCCATGTCCATTGAGTCGGTGATGCCATCCAGCCATCTCATCCTCGGTTGTCCCCTTCTCCTCCTGCCCCCAATCCCTCCCAGCATCAAAGTCTTTTCCAATGAGTCGTCTCTTCACATGAGGTGGCCATAGTATTGGAGTTTCAGCTTTAGAATCAGTCCTTCCAATGAACACCCAGGACTGATCTCCTTTAGAATGGACTGGTTAGATCTCCTTGCAGTCCAAGGGACTCTCAAGAGTCTTCTCCAACACCACAGTTCAAAAGCATCAATTCTTTGGCGCTCAGTTTTCTTCACAGTCCAACTCTCACATCCATACATGACTACTGGAAAACCCATAGCCTCGACTAGACGGACCTTTGTTGGCAAAGTAAATGTCTCTGCTTTTGAATACGCTATCTAGGTTGGTCATAACTTTCCTTCCAAAGAGTAAGCGTCTTTTAATTTCATGTCTGCAATCACCATCTGCAGTGATTTTGGAGCCCCCCAAAATAAAGTCTGACACTGTTACCCCCGCCATATTTGACCTCCTAACCCCAGTATCCTGATTAAGATAAGTACTCTGCACCTCACCTGTGACCTGTCAGTCACCTCTGCTTAGCACCCCTGCGCTGCCTCCTGACCCCTTTCCAGTGGCCTCTCTTCATCTCAGAACCTAAGGGCCACACCTAAGGGCTTTCTCTCTCACTGCAGCTTGTTTTCACCTCAGTGTTCATCTCAGTTCAGTTCAGTTCAGTTCAGTTCAGTCGCTCAGTCGTGTCCGACTCTGCGACCCCATGAATTGCAGCACGCCAGGCCTCCCTGTCCATCACCAACTCCCAGAGTTCACCCAAACCCATGTCCATTGAGTCGGTGATGCCATCCAGCCATCTCATCCTCGGTTGTCCCCTTCTCCTCCTGCCCCCAATCCCTCCCAGCATCAAAGTCTTTTCCAATGAGTCGTCTCTTCACATGAGGTGGCCATAGTATTGGAGTTTCAGCTTTAGAATCAGTCCTTCCAATGAACACCCAGGACTGATCTCCTTTAGAATGGACTGGTTAGATCTCCTTGCAGTCCAAGGGACTCTCAAGAGTCTTCTCCAACACCACAGTTCAAAAGCATCAATTCTTTGGCGCTCAGTTTTCTTCACAGTCCAACTCTCACATCCATACATGACTACTGGAAAACCCATAGCCTCGACTAGACGGACCTTTGTTGGCAAAGTAAATGTCTCTGCTTTTGAATACGCTATCTAGGTTGGTCATAACTTTCCTTCCAAAGAGTAAGCGTCTTTTAATTTCATGTCTGCAATCACCATCTGCAGTGATTTTGGAGCCCCCCAAAATAAAGTCTGACACTGTTTCCACTGCTTCCCCATCTATTTCCCATGAATACCCCCTAATTTCGATGCATCGCCTCAGCACCCCCCCCTCCGCTTCAGATTCCGTTCCTGACCTCAGCATCTCCCTCCGCTCTAGAGACGCCCCAGCCTCCGCTACCACCAAAGCGCCTCGCCTCTCCTCTGTGCACTTTCTCCACCTCAGCGTCGCTCCCTCACCCCAGAGCGCCACCCACACAGGTTCTTTCTCGGCTCCTGGAAGCTTTCCCGCTAGACGCTCCCACGGACCCGCACCTCCGTTCTTCTCCAAGTCTAGGGCCCCGCCCCTCAATCTTCGCCCCGCCCTTGGTGAGGCCGCCCCCCAGCGTCCTGGCCCCGCCCACGCCAGCCCAGACTAGCAGTTTGGCGCCAAACCTCTTGGTCTGCGACGTGTTGGACGCCTGTCTCTGCGTTCTGGTTCCGAATCAGAACCCCTGAGGATTAGAAAGCCCCGGCCGGGGGCGGGATTCGAATACCTTGAGAACCTTGGGGGAGACTGTGGGTACGAGTGGTGTTTATGGCAAAAGGGGAAGGCGGGTGAAGAATGTGAGGGGAAGTGGGGGCTTCCTTTCTTAGGTCGCGCTTGACGGTCGTTGCTGGGCCCTAGGCTGGTGGCTTTGTGCTTTTCGGCTCCCATCCCTACCCCGTCGAGTGCTCTTGAGGGATTTCCAGAATCCTTGTTTTAAACCAGGTCGGACCTAAGTGTTGAAGAGGCCTCCTCGGGCCCCTTATGAGGGAGTCCGGTGTCAGGGAAATGGCCGGTGGGTGGGGAGGCTGTGAGAGTGACCTGCACCGCGGTCGCCACGGTAGGAGACCGCTTCTGGCGCCTTAAGCCAAGGTGTTTGGGAGCCCTACTTTAGATTCAACTGTCCATTCCATCAACTGCTATTTGAGAAAGACGGAGAACAATCTTTTTATTAAGAAAGAAAGGACAGTCATAAATTGTATATGATTAGCTATCTTGAGTGAGGGACCGCATCCAGAAGATTCCGTTTAAGTTGTCTTCTCGAATACTTTCTTGTACTAGATGGTAACGACCCTACTTCTGCCTCCGAAGTTTGTTCCCCACTGGGCTGGGCCCCAACTTAGTTTGGTGTTCAGTGAGGAGATGAAATAGAGCAAAACTGATTATGTGGACCACATTTTCTAACGAACACAGTCATGCCTTGTCATGACAGTCATTCCTGACTTAAAGGCTTTATCTGCTTATTGGCCCTAATATATTTTATCATTAAAATACTAGATTATTGTTGTTTAGTTGCTAAGTCATGTAGGACTCTTGTGTGTCCCTATGGACTATCCACCATAATTTTAAATCTCAAAATCATGAAACTAGTTAATATTATAAAATGAAATACATCTAATGTTTTATGAAACAAAAAGAATTATGTTACAAGAGAGCTCCTCATCATTCCAAAGCAGAAGGGAGTTCTCGTACATGAGAAAAAATAATATCTTTTTATTGAGGATTAGACTTAAGTTCTAGGTGCCAGGGAGGATGCAAGGAAGACTTAAGGTCAAAGTTCTTAGACTGGTAACAAATACAAAAGTTTAATATCATTATTTAATTCAAGAGTCTACTTATAAATAACCTTCCAAGACAACAAAAAAGATATTGTTAGTCATGATTAACTGTGTTATAGGAAATCAAAAGATGATACAGTGTGGCCATTTTTGAGGAAATAAACTAGTCTCCTCACCCACATATACCACACCAGAAAAAAGAAATAATGCCACAGGCTTAGGAGAAATAAGATAGGCCAGCCTAGTTATGGAGAAAGCAATGGTACCCCACTCTGGTACTCTTGCCTGGAAAATCCCATGGATGGAGGAGCCTGGTGGGCTGCAGTCCATGGGGTCCCTATGAGTTGGACACGACTGAGCAACTTCACTTTCACTTTTCACTTTCATGCATTGGAGAAGGAAATGGCAACCCACTCTGGTGTTCTTGCCTGGAGAATCCCAGGAATGGGGTGGTGGGCTGCCATCTATGGGGTCGCACAGAGTTGGACATGACTGAAGCAACTTAGCAGCAGCAGCAGCAGCCTAGTTATTCCAAACTAAATTTTTTCAAGGAATTTTTAAATTTAATTTTATCTATGTATGGCTGCTCTGGGTTGTGGCCAGCAGGGGCTACTCTTGTTGCTGTGGGCAAGCTTCTCATTTCAGTGGTTTCTTTTGTGTGAAGCTAGGCCCTGGGCACACGCGCTTCAGTGTTGTGGTGCTTGGGCTCAGTAGTTGTGTCTCATGAGGCTCTAATATTTGTCTAATTATCTTTCTGGTCCTTGATGACTGAAATGAAAAAATTCTATGGGCAAAGGATTTTGTACTATATGATCTGTGACAACTTATTAATATTTCTTGTTTTTCCAGAATTAATTATTTTTCTGCTGTTCACCCTTCAATATGAAGGAGGATCAAGTTGTGCTGGAAGAACCGGGATTCCAAGATGAAGACGTATGCCTAGAATGTTGAAAGATACATAGATATTCAGTCATTCTACAAAAACAGAGTTCCTTCTCTGTTAACTACTACTTTTAGAAACTTAACTACTATTTTTATTTATTAGAAATAAAACATAGTTCTGGAGAGAGGCACTATTACAAATATGTAACAACTTGTTTGGCAAGGGGAGCTAAGATTAGCTACTTAGCAGCTGGCATGAAAGTATTTTAATAATTTAACAATTGGTATGGCCATATTGATACCAAATAGCAGAGGAAGGAGTTCAAGGTCTGGTGGAGAAGACTGAGAAAACATATTTAAAAATAGCTTGTGTTGTTCCACTCTTTTGGATTAAGGTCTTAAAAAGTTTGGAGAGACTGTTGGAATTCCCCGGTGGGTCAGTGGTTAGGACCCTGTGCTTCCACTGCAGGGGGCTGAGTGCCATATTGGGCTTCCTAGTGCTTTCAACGTTGGCACTGCTTTTAAATATGCAACAATATGTTTGAAAAAGTATTATTGATCCTACCTCAATTTGTCTAGAGAAGTGGAATTTGAGGCGTTTTGAAGTGACTCATAATGCTGAATTAAGCCTTTAAAATATGTGAAACAGTTGGATATGAAGAATGACACTCTTTTTTTCCTGTTCCATCTCCTTTAGGAATCTTTGTTTCAAGACATTGACCTGTTACAAAAACATGGAATTGTAAGTATTTTTTCAAGACTCTGTGAAATTGTCCCTTTGTTTCTCAGCCGTGATTCTATTGGCATTTGGGACCAGGCAATTCTTTCTTGTCTTTCTTCTTCTCTGTCCTGTGCATTGTAGGGTGTTTAAGTAGCACCCCTGATTCTTAACCACTTACTCTATGCCAGCAGCAACCCTCTGGTTGTGACAACCAAAAATTTCTCCAGACATTTTTAGGTGTCCCCAGGGGGCAAAACTGCCCACAGTTGAGAACCACTGGTCCAAGGGAAGGCATTCAGAGCTATCTACTGAAATTTACTTTCTGTGTCATGAGATTAGAATAAATACAGTTCAGTTCAGTAGTCGCTCAGTTGTGTCTGACTCTTTTCGACCCCATGAACTGCAGCTCGCCAGGCCTCCCTGTCCATCACCAACTCCCAGAGTTCACTCAAACTCATATCCATCAAGTCAGTTATGACAAATCCAGGCTTTAAGTAACAAGCTAGATGAATTTCAATAGCAATCAGTTGACAGTAAAACTTATTTGATGCCACCCTTTGAAGCCCTCACATTTACTCTCTTTCAGTTGAATTTAGAAAGTTGGAGCAAGAGAAAATGCTGGTTTTTTGGTTATGTAGTTATTTGCATTCCCCAAGGGTAAAGAAAAAAATCTTAAAAGATTTTTAAAGAACATACTGGTAATGAAGTTCTGTAGAAAGAAGGAGCTGAACTGAGGGGGTGAATGTGTGATAAATTTGTTAGCTTTTCTACCAACAGACTCTTCTTTTGAATTCCTTGTTACATTGCCATGGTCTCACTAACATTCTTGGGAAATCAGGGCACAGCCAGAACATTTGGCAGCATGCTGGGTATGTTCTACTGAGATATTTCCAGAACATTTGGCTACATGGTGGGTGGGTTCCACCTGGCTGCTTGTATAAAATTGGCATCATAATGGAAGTAGATGGACATGAAAGCACATGACATAGTATGGGAGCCTTTCAGGCTGGCATTTTCCCAATCTGCTGCACCCATTCTTTTACTTACAGAATGTGGCTGACATTAAGAAACTGAAGTCAGTAGGCATCTGTACCATCAAAGGGATACAGATGACAACAAGAAGAGCCCTATGCAATGTCAAAGGACTCTCAGAAGCAAAAGTGGACAAGATTAAAGAAGCAGCCAACAAGCTTATTGTAAGCAAAATCCATTCTTTGTTGTTTTAGCTTAAATGGGCCCTGGGAATCTCTGTAGCCTTTCTCATTAAGTACACTAGAAACTATTGTGAGAACTGTGAGTTCCTGTGGATCACCATATATTATATACCCGATGTTAACTTTTCATCATGTAAGTTTCAAAGCAATAATTTCTGAAAAAATGAGACAGAGGTTAAGAGACCAGGAAGACTATGAAGGCAATCATTTTTTACAAAACCTTTTATTTTTGTCTCCTTTTATATCATTTTTTTCCTTTTCTGTGCCTCTGCCTTTCCTTCTTTTCTTTTACTTTTTCTGTCCAGGATGTGCTGCTTGCAAGATCTTAGTTCCATGACCTGGGATCAAACCCAGGCTCTCAGCAGAGTACCAAATCGCAACCACTGGACTACCAGGAATTCCCTCCTTTTCATATTTTTTTACCTTCTTCCTCCTAATTTTTTTGTACTATCTCCTCAAACATTGTATATATGGCTATTGTGAAGCACTCAGCACCAAAGAAATTGCTCTCTCCTGTTATAGGCATTGATAAGAGAACATTGTATTTGAAAAAGACCAACAGTGGCTGGGTCTACATTTGTGCAGTTAAGATAGATATGACCAAGAATGTGCTCGTTGAGGCACCTGAGCATAAAGCTAAGTGAAATCTGTACTTTGTACCTGGGTCCATAGACCATAAGAGACCTATGCCGCCGATAGGCTCCAAGCAAAAGCACATGCCTTTGACCCAAGTTAAAGGGCCACTGGAGGCAGCACCTCTGGGGATAACAATGTGCAGAAAGGCCAAAGCCTCTCTTTGCAGAAGAGCAGACTTCTCCTTTTCTACTTGTGTGTAAGAGAGTCTCATTCTCACCAAGTCCTAGAAACTGTCTTCACCAATAGTCAACTGTGTCCTTCCAGATGCAAGTGTCAGTGTGGCCCTGAACTTGGAGAGGACACAACTGAACTGGTCTGAACACAACTCAGTTGCTCTATATTCTGAGTACTCTTGGGCTGTATATCCACAAGGCAGTTCCATAACTGCCAGGGTGTCTAATGAAGCCCTAGTGCAGTACCCAGGGTTTGAGATTTAAACTGCTCCTTTTTGGCTCAAGGCATTAGTCTCTTTCCTCTGGAAAGTAATTCTATTACCAAAGGTACCCACTAATGCACCAACAGTCTAATCCTCTCTTAACTGAAACTGTTTTTTCTTAGAGAAAGAGACAATTAATTTCATAGTACAGTGTTATGTATCAGAATGATCTGGAGTGGCTAATAACACAGAGGGCCAGCCTCATTGAATGAAATCAACTGAATCACTTAGTAAAGTACGAGTCTACTTTATGCCATAAACGCATCTCATTTAACCTTTACAGCCTCCCTATGAGAGAGACACTATTATTATCCCATTTGACCCAAAAGAGGAAGCCAAAGCACAGCATGATTAAGTAGCTTACCACACATTACACAACTAAGAAGTGCTGGAGATGTAGTTTGAACCTTGGTAAGGTGGCTCTAGAGCCTGTGTTCTTACCCATGATCTTGTGCTGCCTTCAAAGACAAATGAACTGTAGCTTATAGAAATGATGACTGAGAATCAAGTATATAGTTTTTGGCAGCATTTGAAATAAGAGATTCATCTTATATCTTTTTTTAACCTTTCCTTTTGTCTTTCTGTAGGAGCCAGGATTCTTGACTGCATTTGAGTATAGTGAGAAGAGGAAGATGGTTTTCCATATCACCACTGGGAGCCAGGAATTTGAGTATGTATTCATATTTTTTATAACCACTAAGCACAGTCTTTGGAATACTACATTTCTTTTCTCTATCTGAGTTGTTATTTTGACTATAAACAATAGAAATAGCTTCTTATTTTGCAGAATTTTTTCCCCCTCAAATGGCAACTGAAGCAAATAAATTTTAGACTGCTTGTAAAAATGGAATTACCTTTCTTACAAGAAATTCAGACCCAAAGTATAAGTAGTTTCTGAATCAGTCTATATTAATCAATAAGCCATTAAAGAAATCAGCTGAATTTTTCATTTCCTTTTTATTCTCCATTTATCAAGGCAATTCCATTTCACTTTTGGTTTTCCTTAAAAATCAGTTGTTAGGGACTCCTCTGGTGGTCTAGTGGCTAAGACTGTGAACTCCCAATGCAGGGGAGCCAGGGGCTCAGGTTCCACCCCTCCTCAGGGAATTAGATCCCATATGTTGCAACCAGTTAAAAGAACCTGCATACTCCATTGAGGATCAAAGATCCTGCATGCCGCAATTGAGACTCGACACAACCAAAGAAATATTTATAAAAATTCAATTGTTAGAGTGAATATTTTAGAAGAAATAATCCAATGTTGCTTTTGCTTTTCAGCATCAGCAGTTTTATCTCCTCCCCACCTTTATTTTTTTACCATCTTATGATTCCTAAGACATAGCCCCCATCTTTCCAATGCAAGTTGACTATAGTGTGTGTGTATTTTTTCCCTGCCTTAGTAGCAGAATTACTATTTCTTAAGTTAGAGAAGTTTCCAAGAGCAATTTGAACAAAGTAGTATTTCCTCAAAGTATTCCTCAAATACTTCCTCAAAACCTCACAAAACTCCAAGAAAAAAAGAGTTTCATAGTCAAATATGCCTCCCCATTTGAATGTCTGCTAGGCAACTCGGACATCACAGGTCCAAAACCAATTTTCTAATAATTGCCCCAGATTTGCTCCTCCTAAAATCTCCCTCAGCTCAGATCTCTTTCCTAATCCTCAGATCTGAAACCTTAGTGTCATCCTTGGTGCCTTTTTTACCCCCTCACACACTAACTCTAATCTATTAACAAATCATGTCTGCTCTGTCTTCAAATATATTTAGAATAAACCAACCAGTTTCTTCAACAAATAAATTATAAAGAATAGAAAAGAGGTGGAGTCAGGGAGAAGACCTAGAGATTAAAAGGCATTTGAAAGACATGTCACTTAATCTCAATATGTAGATATTATTTTGGATCCTAATTCAAACACACTACAGGAAGTAAGACATATGAGACTGAAAGTTGAACACTTACTAGATAGTTGATATTAAGGAATTACTAATTTTTTAGATGTGAGATGGTAATGCAGTTATATTAAAAAATAAGAGTCTTCATCTTGTAGAGATACCTACTGAAATATTTAGGATGAATTGATATGTTGCCTAATATCTGCTTTAAGTAATATGAAAAGGGAGGAAAGTGGTTGGCAGTTTATATGGAAAAAATTTTGACCAGGAGTTCATGGTTGATAACTGTTAAAGCTGAGGGATAGGTACATGATGGTTCATTATTATAATGTTTTTTGTCTACTTTTGTTTATGTTTGAAATTTTTCATAATACAAAGTTTATATGTATATTTTTCCTATTTGTATCTATATGTGTACAGAGAGGGAGACAAAAATGTGAATTACTCCTCACAACCTTCTCCTTAAACCTGCATACTCCATTGAGGATCAAAGATCCTGCATGCCGCAATTGAGACTCGACACAACCAAAGAAATATTTATAAAAATTCAATTGTTAGAGTGAATATTTTAGAAGAAATAATCCAATGTTGCTTTTGCTTTTCAGCATCAGCAGTTTTATCTCCTCCCCACCTTTATTTTTTTACCATCTTATGATTCCTAAGACATAGTCCCCATCTTTCCAATGCAAGTTGACTATAGTGTGTGTGTATTTTTTCCCTGCCTTAGTAGCAGAATTACTATTTCTTAAGTTAGAGAAGTTTCCAAGAGCAATTTGAACAAAGTAGTATTTCCTCAAAGTATTCCTCAAATACTTCCTCAAAACCTCACAAAACTCCAAGAAAAAAAGAGTTTCATAGTCAAATATGCCTCCCCATTTGAATGTCTGCTAGGCAACTCGGACATCACAGGTCCAAAACCAATTTTCTAATAATTGCCCCAGATTTGCTCCTCCTAAAATCTCCCTCAGCTCAGATCTCTTTCCTAATCCTCAGATCTGAAACCTTAGTGTCATCCTTGGTGCCTTTTTTACCCCCTCACACACTAACTCTAATCTATTAACAAATCATGTCTGCTCTGTCTTCAAATATATTTAGAATAAACCAACCAGTTTCTTCAACAAATAAATTATAAAGAATAGAAAAGAGGTGGAGTCAGGGAGAAGACCTAGAGATTAAAAGGCATTTGAAAGACATGTCACTTAATCTCAATATGTAGATATTATTTTGGATCCTAATTCAAACACACTACAGGAAGTAAGACATATGAGACTGAAAGTTGAACACTTACTAGATAGTTGATATTAAGGAATTACTAATTTTTTAGATGTGAGATGGTAATGCAGTTATATTAAAAAATAAGAGTCTTCATCTTGTAGAGATACCTACTGAAATATTTAGGATGAATTGATATGTTGCCTAATATCTGCTTTAAGTAATATGAAAAGGGAGGAAAGTGGTTGGCAGTTTATATGGAAAAAATTTTGACCAGGAGTTCATGGTTGATAACTGTTAAAGCTGAGGGATAGGTACATGATGGTTCATTATTATAATGTTTTTTGTCTACTTTTGTTTATGTTTGAAATTTTTCATAATACAAAGTTTATATGTATATTTTTCCTATTTGTATCTATATGTGTACAGAGAGGGAGACAAAAATGTGAATTACTCCTCACAACCTTCTCCTTTGTTACCTCACTGGTCTAAACCACCTATTAATATCTCTTCTGGATTATTGATAATAACTAGCTTGCTTCCTTTAGACCTTGCCCCTACCATTTATTCTTCACATAGATGGCAGGATAAATTTTTTTTTATAATTTTATTTATTTATTTTTGCCTGTGCTGGGTCTTCACTGCTGGGCGGGCTTTTCTCGAATTGCTGGGAGTGGGGGCTACTCTTCATTGCAGTGCACAGGCTGCTCATTACGATGGTCTTTCTTGTTGCAGAGCACAGGCTCTAGGGCTCATGGGCTTCAGTAGTGGTGGCACGGGGCTCAGTAGCTGCGCTTCCAGGGATCTAGAGCGTAGGCTCGACAGTTGTGGCACCAGGGCTTAGTTGCTCCGCGGTATGTGGGATCTTCCCAGACCAGGGATTGAACCCGTCCGTGTCTCCTGCACTGGCAGGAGGATTCTTCACCACTGAGCCATCAGGGAAGCCCCTGAATAATGTTTTTAAAACATAGATCAGATCATAATACTCTTCTGTCCAAAACACCCTAATGACTTCCTAGGCTCACTCAGCAGAAGCCAAAAATCCTCTCTAATCTCAAATCTAAGCTCTTATTTGTCTTCTGGTTTACTGTGTACCAACAGTGCTAATTTTTTTGCTATTCCTAGAAAATGGCAGACACGCTCCCACCTCAGGGCGTTTGCACTTAGCATTCCCTCTACCTGGAACACTCTTTCCTCATTATGTACATGGCTTGCTGTCAGATTTTTCAGGCCTTTGCTAAAATGCCTATGTCTCACTAGGGCCTTCTGTGATCATTTTGTTTGAAAATTTATTTGAAAATTTCCTAACTTCATCCTCTGCACCTTTTATCCTCTTTCCAGATCTAATTTTTATTCATACCATTTAATAACATCTGACATACCACATATTTTACTTATGTTTATTATCTGTTTTTTCATTAGAATGTAAGCTCCACAAAGTGATGGATCTGTCTCTTTTGTTCACTGCTTTACTCCAGTTAGACATAGCTGAGCACTGAGCACTACACACATTACTCCAAGTGCATAAAGCAATCTCTGGCACAAACTAGATGTTCAGTAAATATTTGTGGAGTAACTAATTGACTGAATAAGCAAATAGTAAAATACGCTGGGGAAGAGCAATAAACTGTATTTCTCAGAGATTTATACATTTTATTAAAGGGTCTGAATTCCTACAGTGAAGTAAAACACCTGTTTAACCTAGCATTGCCTCAAATTTTTAAAATCACAGAACCCTTTGTTCAAATTTCTTTGGGAAATCTTGCTCCAAGACTAATTGGTCAGGTACTTTCCTGCTGGTCCAGGGTTAAGAATATAACTTCCAAAGCAGGGGGCATGGGTTTGATCCCTGGTTGGGGAACCAAGATCCCACATGCTGCCTGCACACTGTAAGAAGAGTCCATGTGCCACAGCTAAGACCCAACACAACCAAAATGAATAAATATTTTTTTTAAAAGACAAATTGGTCCAATCAGGTTGATCAAAATAATTTGATTCAAATAATGACTTAATATTCTCCAGTTGTTCTACCACATCATGGTTTAAGAATCATCTAGCTGGACTTCCTTGGTGGCCCAGTGGTTAAGAAACCTGCCTACCAGTGCAGGGGACACAGGTTTGATCCCTGGACCAAGAAGATCCTATATGACATGGGTCAGCTAAGTCCATGCGCCACAACTGCTGAGTCTGCATGCTCTAGAGCCAAAGCTTTGCAACAAGAAGGCCCCTGCAGTGAGAAGCCAGCGCACCAAAAATACTAGAGTAGCCCCACTCACTGCGACTAGAGAAAGCCCACGGGCAGCAACAAAGCCAGCACAGCCAGAAGAAACAAACAAATAAGTAAAAAAATTTAAAATCTGGCTTAGAGAAATTACTACTCTATATATTACTTATACGTTATTAAGTAATATACATTATTATTTATATATTATCGGGGTTTCCTTTGTGGCCCAGTGGTAAAGACTCTGCCTGCTGCAATGCAGGAGACCTGGATTGGATCCCTGGGTCAGGATGATCCCCTGGAGGAGGGCATTCTCTAGTACTCTTGCCTAGGGAATCCCATGGACAGAGGAGCCTGACAGGCTGCAGTCCTGCCAGGGTCACACAAAGTCGGACACAGCTAAAGCGACTAAGCAGCAGCAGAAGCAGTATATATTATTACTTAATATATTTTTTCTTAAGCTGCAAGCCCATTTATAAATTTGACAAATTTTAAGGAACTTTTCTAATATGGTTAACCAAATTTCCTTGAGTATTTTAACCTAAGTTTATAAATTTATTATATTTCTCCTCAGAACTTTGCTTGTATGATTACTAAAATCTTTTCAATTACTTGAATGTCTTATAAATTTAATGCATTGCAGGCAGATTCTTTATGATCTGAGCCACCAGGGAAGCCTCTATAAATTTAATAAATTAAACTTATAAGTATAGTGAGCCTTAGACACTCTTAAATGTTCAAATACTGTGTATACAGTTGGCTACCAACTTAGAAACTTCAGCTTTATATCATTTAATCAATTACAGGCTAATGTATTATGCTATAAAAATATCAAATCCTCAAACTATGAGAGTTTTCAAGTACCAAATATGCACAGTTTATTCCCCAAATTAACATGAAAATAGTAATCTGTGAGTTTGATTTTTGTCTCTATTTTAAAATCTTTCAAGATTTAAAAGCACTATTTCTATTCCTAATACTAAATTTTCCTCAGTTTCCCAAAGCAACAGTTATGCTATCCCAAGCAATTTGGGGTATACTTTCAGTTGAATTGGGGGTTCATTTTTTCAGAATATCCACCAGAAATTTTGTCTTAGATTTTCCAGGGCTATAGCCATTTCTCTAAAATTTCTCTAAGCCAAAGTTTTTAGGGTGGTTTTTCTCAAGATGAAAAATCAGGACAAGTAAAACTTCCTTTAATAATTGGTAGACTTATAGAATTTCTAAATAAAAATCTCAATTAATTCTAAATACAGAATCTCTAAATATGCCTTTCAAATGGAGTGGTCTCTCCAGCATGTCCTTTAGATTCTGTTTATGCGGGTCAATATCTAGCTTTTTTTCTTTTTCTCATTGAAGTCCACAGCTCTCACTAAATTTGTGGCCAACTTCCAACATTGCTTCAATTTACAGTTAAGTTACTCTCAAACTATGTAAATGTACATCTGTTAAATTATCCACATCTCTTAGAGCTCTATCTGATCTGTGACCATGTCCCAAAAGTCATGCTAATACAAACTACAAAGATTTTTAAAGTGCTCCTACCAGATCTTAGGGCAATTACTATAGTTAATATTTGTTGTATTAAATGAATGAATGAGATTGTTTAACTTTAGGTTTTTCATATCGAGAATATATATCAAATGCACTAAATCACTGAGTTACCAATTAAGTACATGCTGTCAAAACCTGACAGTTATTTTTCTAACTGCTAGCAGTACCTATCACATCTTTGAATATTTTCTATTCTGACATGTTTTCATAGAATTTGGCTTGTGTGAGATATGTCAATCATGGTGACAATCACCGGATTCTCCTAATATCTATTTTTCGTGTTTCTCAGTACTTTAAAAAATTTGGATATTTGGTTGACTTTTAGAAACATAGTCCCAGCACAGTATGAAAAACCATTTATTCAAACCTCAGTTCAGTTCTAAAGAATAATGAAATATAAGGCCTGCATAGCTCATTTCCTGTTGGTAGACAGGAATGGGAACAGCAGCACTTATAGATTGTTTTGTTGATCCCCCTACCCATGCACAGTATAACCTGTGATCTAAGCAGGTGGGAAGCCATTTGTTCAGCCAAGAATGTGTGTTTATCTTGGATAGATAGAAAGATATATAGATCAGTTCAGTTCAGTCTCTCAGTCGTGTCTGACTCTTTGGAACCCCATGGACTGCAGCACGCCAGGCTTCCCTGTCCATCACCAACTCCCAGAGCCTACTCAAACTCATGTCCATTGCGTCAGTGAAGCCATCCAACCATCTCATCCTCTGTCATCCCCTTCTCCTCCCACTTTTAATCTTTTCCAGCATCAGGGTCTTTTCCAATGAGTTGGTTCTTTGCATCAGACACATAGTTAGAAATAATACCAATGATATTAGCACTTTCTCCTTTCTTGATATTTCTATTTCTGTTCCTGTTACTGAAGCTTACTTTCTATTTATAGTAAGTTGCTAGGAGGTGGAATTGAAAGCATGGCAATCACGGAAGTTTTTGGAGGTAGGTAAAAGCTTAATATTTTGTTATATGAAAAATATATGTATGTATACACACCCATATCAATGATAAATTATATCTATTTTGGAACTTATGATGAAATACCAGTTATCATAATGCAAGATCTTTCTGGGCTACAATTAAAATATTTTCCAACATTAACAGATGAGTCTTATGGACATTTTTCATCTTTTTATTTCTGATTCCTATAGAAAATTTTTTCCTCTCATACCTTCAGAAAGTAGTTGTATAATGAGACTGATCTTATTAATATTTTTAGGAAATGTATATTTTAGGAACACAGAGCATAGATTTTTCTCTTTGTTGTATCCTCTATTTAAAAAAAAGTTGAAAATTCCCTGGCAGTCCGAGGTCAGGACTGCATTCTCACTGCTAGGGGCTGAGTTTGATCCCTGCTTGGGGAACTATAATCCCACAAGCCTCGTGGTGCAGCCAAAAAGGAAAAAGAAGTCCATGCATAGCTATTTTAGGTACTGCTCCTGACAGTTCCATTATTTTCAGTCCTCAGAGAACCAAATCTGTTTGCTTGTTTGTTTGTTCAGTGTTGATGTTTCTGCTGACTTGGAGAAATAAATCTTTGTTTATTTCTGTTGACTCCCAGTCTTAATGGCTTGTTGTTTGGTCGCTAAATCATGTCCGACTCTTTGCAACCTCAAGGACTATAACTCGCCAGGCTCCTCTGTCCTTAGGAGTTCGCAGGCAAGAATACTGGAATGATTACCATTTCCTTCTCCAAGGGATCTTCCCCACCCAGGGATTGAACTGCATTTCCTGCATTGCAGGCAGATTCTTTAGCACTGAGCCACCTGGGAAACCCATTTGAATGACTTACCTTCTTGTGTGTTTATAGATATTTGTGAACATATTTCTTGATTTTAATCTGTTGTGGTTCAATAGGCCTAAATTGGTAGAGTGGGGATGTTTTTCTCTAGAGAGTATTTGCTTTTGTTGGTAGCTAGGAGATACCACCAATTTGAGGTTGGAGGCAAGTCGGCTCAGAGGTTAAAGCTTCTGCCTGCAATGTGGGAGACCTGGGTTCGATCCCTGGGTCAGGAAGGTCCCCTGGAGAAGGAAATGGCAACTCACTCCAGTATTCTTGCCTGGAGAATCCCATGGACAGAGAAGCTTGGTGGGCTACAGTCCATGGGATCACAAAGAGTCCGACACAACTGCGCGACTTCACTTACTCACTCACTCACTCTGAGATTCCTCTTCAGGATCTAAGATCAGTGGGAAAACTCCGGGCTCTCTTTCCTGTGGTGGAGCCTTACACTTTCATTTATATGATTATTCCTAAGAAAAATTCATGACATAGAGGTACTTCATGTATGAGATTTGACAGTTGGAAAAGGAAACCATACTCTGAGACCATATCTAATCCTTATGAAAATAATCTATTAACTATTTTTTTCCCTATGTTTCACAGAATTTCGAACTGGAAAAACTCAACTCTCTCATACCCTCTGTGGTAAGGATAAATAACAAAAATGATAGCAATAACAATAATAATCATAGCCATTACTTACTAATCTACTTTGTGCCTGGTACTTTATATCTCATGTAATCTGAACAAACTTGCAAGGAAACTAAAACTCAGAGAGATTACTTAATTCCCCACAGTTATACAGATACCAGAGCTGGTCTGTGAATGTGTGATACATGAGGTCATGTTGTATGTACTGCAGTCTGAACACCTGAATGGAAATAGGGAGGAGGTAAATGGATATATGAATGTATTGGTGGAGAGAGGTATTTGCTCATGGCCTTGATTTTTCTTATTCTGTCTTTTGTATATCATGTTTATAAGAATATCACAGAATCTATTGGGGTTTTAGAATTCCTTGCTTTCCATAGTGTAAGGGTGAAACTAAAAAAGACTTAAAATAAGCAAAAATATCTCCTTTTACATAGTCATTGTACTGCATTTCTTAAACCTAAGTAGAAGGAACATGGGTAAGTGTTTAGTAAGGGGATTCTGGAACCCAAATAGTTCTGCCCTTAATAGCTGCATGACCTTGGTTAAGTTGCTTCACCTTTCAGGTTTTCCCCATCAGTAAAATAGGAATAATGATAGGGCCATTTTAGGATTGTTTTGAAAAATAAATGAAATAATGTATGTGCTTAATGTAAAATAATTCTTTAGTGTTAATACTACATATAAAGAAAATACATTTAAAATTAATGCATACATTAATTGAAAAGTTACTCAAATGAGTTGCATAGCATAAATTATATTTGTGATTATTTCTTATAGGAGGAAAGTAATATTTAAATTCCACCTCTGTTCTTTTAAAAAAGTTTTATTAAAATATGGTTGATTTGCTATGTTGTGCCAATCTCTGCTGTATAGCAAAGTGACTCATTTATGCACATATATACCTTCTTTTCTATTATGGTTTATTGCAGGATGTTAAATATAGTTCCCTGTGCTATACATTAGGACATTGTTATTCTACTTTTCTTTAAGAGAACTAAATTTCATGAATATCTCCCATTATGAAAGATACTGTGGAAGAATACTTATAATTTTACCACTGGTTAGTAATATAAAAATATAACATGCTATTTAGAACTATTATTTGCTAGATGGCTAGAGAGTTGCAACCAGAATAAATCCCATGTTAATTTGTATATCCATTTGTACAGAGCTTATTCACTCTTGTTAATATTAATTAATTTTTAATTGCTTCCTAGTGACAGCTCAACTTCCAGGGGCAGGTGGCTACTCAGGAGGAAAGATTATTTTCATCGATACAGAAAATACTTTGTAACCTTTTTATTTACGAAAATTGCAAACATAATAGTGTGATATGATACTATTACTATAAAAGAGAATTTGTTTGAAATGTGTCATTTTTATAACTATCCTGTAAACCAATAATAGTGAAAAAAAAAAACCAAGGGGAAACAGTTGCTAGTTGAGTTCTCAAATCACTTTATTCCTCTTAAATCTTTTTAAGAATTGTGTATTTTTTTTTATTGACATAGAGTTGATTTACAATGTCACGTTAGTTTCAGGTATACAGTAAAGTGACTCAGTTATATATATATAGGTATACACACACAGACACATATGTATATATACACGCACGTATATTGTTGTGATTGTTTAGTCACTAAGTTGTGTCCAACTCTTGTGACCCCATGGTTTATAGCCCACCAGGCTCCTGTGCCCATGGGCTTTCCCAGGTAAGAATCCTGGAGTGGTTTACCATTTCCTTTACAACAGGTGATCTTTCCAGCCCAGGGATCGAACTTGCATCTCCCACATTAGCAGGTGGATTCTTTACCTCTGAACCACCAGGGAAGCCCATATACATACATATGTATACACTAAGTGTTAATCACTTAGTTGTGTCCGATTCTTTGTGATTCCATTCCTGCCAGGCTCCTCTGTCCATGGAATTCTCCAGGCAAGAATACAGGAGTGGGTAGCCATTCCCTTCTGCAGGGGTTTTCCCAACCCAGGGATCGAACCTAGGTCTCCTGCTTTGCAGGCAGATTCTTTACTGTCTGAGCCACCAGGGAAGCCCATGTGTGTTTGTCTGTGTGTGTATATATATATATATATATATATATATATATATATATATGTTCTTTTTCAGATTCTTTTCCTTTATAGGTTATTATAAAATATTGAATATAGTTCCCTGTGCTATACAGTAGGCAGTAGGTCCTAGTTATTTTATATAGCATATATATGTTAATTCCAAACTCCTAATTTATCCCTCCCCACTGCTTTTTCCTTTTTGGTAACCATGCTTTTTTTTTTTCTATGATCAAATCATGTTTTATTTAAAAAGGTTTCACTTCTCCAAATGGGTTTGATATAAAATTAACAAAACAAATACATGAGAGGAAATTATATCTTATTTGTTTTTTAATCCTCCTACTTCTCCAAAGATTTAGATTAATAATTAGAAGATTGTTGACTCATTTAAAGTCATTGTCTCAAATAAAGGAAAGGTCTGAACTGAACAAAAATACAAAAAGAAAAAGAAAAGAACCTATTTGGGTAACAAAAAGAATTGCAGTTTTGTTGAAGTATTAAGTTATTTCAGAATGCAAGGCTGGAAATGTGGCTCTTAGACATGAAGGGCCTTAAAGCTGGATGATGGGTGTAAATTGGATACTTTTGCAGTATTCTAGGCAAATAATGAGAGTTGATGACTGTACTTGATCGACTAAGGGAAGAGAGGTTTGGGAAACCATTCATAGGTTTGTCTACATACTCAAGAGTAATGATGACAGAGTTCAGAAGCTCATGTTTCAGAGGAAAAAATGATGTTTCATTTTAATATGTTGAATATGAGGTACAGACAGACATTCATATGGCAGTTGAAAATGTTGGACTCAGCTTGTTATGGATGGAATGGCCAGGGAAAAGCAAGAGAGTTTACAGAAAGAGAATTGAGAGATAACTTTGGAGCATGCCTATGTCTAGGAAGAGGGGATAGACGAAGTAATCTGGTTGTGGACGCCAAGCATAAGGAAAGTTTCAAAAAAGAATTGAGACTTCCCTGGTGGTCCAGTGGTTAAGAATCTGCCTTTCAAGGCAGAGGATGTGGGTTCCATCCATGGTCAGAGAACTAAGATCCCACATGTCCTGGGCAACTAAGCCCTCACCACAACAAAAGAACCTGCCTGCCACAACTAAGACCCCATGAAGCTAAAAAAAATTTTTTTTAAAGAAGAAAAGGGGTTCCATACAGAGAGAGGGTATAAACTGAGAAAGATCACTGAGATTTGCAATTAGGAGTCCAAGAGACCATTTACAGTAAAGAAAGATGATGGAAGCTTGTTGCAAATAAACAGTAAGGAATTGAGGTAGTGTGTAATTAACCAATAAATAAAAGAAGAAATAACGATAGTTTGAGGAGCTATCAGGTTCAGAAGACATTGCTTTTAACAATAAGACAGAAGCAAGAGTTGCTCAGCTGGAGTTCAGCTAGTTTCAGAAACAGTTGATTAAATATTTTTTAATATTTAATTTGAGAGGGAGGAATTGTTCTTGAAGAATATCTGCCACTATTTGGCAATTTGGATTTTATCCAGAATAGTAGAAACAGCTAAGAGCCTTGTGTAAGATGGAATGCAGGGGAACAAGGACATGCAAGGGCCCAAGTGAAATGTTATTCTTTCAGTGTCTCTTACATGTATACTGCTCTGTCTTGATAGTTTTCTTTTTATGTGCTTATATTTTGCCTACATAATTATATTTTACACTTACTTATGGCATGTTATCTTATGACTCCTTAAATCCTCCATGGTGCCTTGCACTGGTAATTGGTTAATATGCTGATAATTCCATATGCTGATCTGCTAAAAAACATTGGCTTGAATGTAAATTGGCTTGAACTTCCCTGTAGCATAAGCCCAACTTGACATTCCTGATTATATAGTCACCTGGTTTTATAAAAACTGACATAGTGAAAAAATATTTTTTATCTCTTTCAATTCCTTGTCTTCTTTGACTTGTCTTCCAATAACATCTGAGTATACTCAGCAGCAGTAGAAGGTTTTAGTGGCTGTCACTGTAACTCTGAAGACAACATATATAGTGCTGCAGGATGACTGGGATGGAGAAGGCGATGGCACCCCACTCCAGTACTCTTGCCTGGAAAATCCCTTGGATGGAGGAGCCTGGAAGGCTACAGTCCTTGGGGTCGCTGAGGGTTGGACACGACTGAGCAACTTCACTTTCACTTTTACTTTTCACTTTCATGCGTTGGAGAAGGAAATGGTAACCCATTCCAGTGTTCTTGCCTGGAGAATCCCAGGGACAGGGGAGCCTGGTGGGCTGCCATCTATGGGGTCACACAGAGTCAGACACAACTGAAGCGACTTAGCAGCAGCAGCAGCATGACTGGGAAATGCTAAAGACAGTTCAACATTTACTGAACTAGTTCCTAGTATCAACAAATAAAGTTATAGATGGTCCTTGGTGGTTTATACTTCCCTGGTAGCTCAGCTGGTAAAGAATCCACCTACAATGCAGGAGACCACAGTTCAATCTCTGGGTAGGGAAGGTCCCCTGGAGAAGGGATAAGCTGCCCACTCCAGTATTTTGGGGCTTCCCTGGTGGCTCAGACGGTAGACACTGCATGTAATGCGGGAGACCTGGGTTTGATCCCTGAGTTGGGAAGATCCCCTGGAGGAGGGCATGGCAACCCACTCCAGTATTCTTGCCTGGAGAATCCCCATGAACAGAGGAGCCTGGCAAGCTTGCAGTCCATGGACTTACAAAGAGTCAGACATGACTGAGCGACTAAGCACAGCACAGCATAGTATGTTCAGTATTAACACAGATACTGTAAACAAAGTGAAATGAGTCCATGGACATGCATTTTATCTTATGTCATTTTAGAAAATATTGGGATCACCAAAGACCTAAAAAGATGTTTGTTAATACTCTTTATAGTCCAGATAGATATAAGTGATTATTAGCATCTTCCAGAATACCTTTCCAGGTACACTGAATTTGTCCCCTCTATGAATTTACTAATTTCAGAATGCTGTTACAACTCCTTTAGAAGAAAGTGGATTTTAAACTCAAAATAAATGAAAAACTATATGATGATAATTCCTTTCTGTACCCTTAAAGTGACTTTTTAATCCTTTGGTTCATATAGTCAAATTTATCATTTATTGGCAACACGTGATTAGTGGTATATTAAACTGTTGTGTGTTGAACAAGTAAGGAACATGAGTGAATTAATTCACTTTGAAGTGACTTGAATTATAATTCAATGATATTATCTTCATAGAAGAGGTCTATTTTTATAGAACTGGGAACAAAAGAGGTTCACAAATCTTAATTTCTAGTTTTTCTCATACCTGATTTGCTGCTTACCTCTGAGTCATTTGCCTAATCTCTTGTCAGTGTCCTCATTTGTAAAATGTAATATAGGCCATAACAACTCACTTACAAGGTTGTTGTTTAGATTAGATAATTTAGTATTTAAGTTCATTACTGTCTCATTTCTATCACTGTTATTACTGCCTAATAAGGCACTTAGGAAAAATAAAGTCTGATATAGATTTTAGGTGATTATTAGCATCCTCAGAATACCTAAGCAGGTAGAGTGTTTTGCCTCTCACTTACTTAGAGCATTATTGTTTGTAGTTGCTGTCTAAACTTTTTGGAATTGACTTATTGGATCCTTAATCTGGCATACTCCAGCCGTCCAGATCGCCTTCGGGACATTGCTGATCGCTTCAATGTAGACCATAATGCAGTCCTGGACAATGTACTTTATGCACGTGCATATACTAGTAAGAACCCCATGCAATTGGATGCTTAGGCTGTTTCTAGGTTGGCAGCACTGATGTATTATTTGAGTGATACTTTATTTTGACATTATTCTTTTCTCTTTCTATTTTATTTTTCTCCAGATTTATTTAGTCAGTCCACAGATTTTATTATCTAAGTCCTTAGACATTGAAATGCTCTCAAATTATTTCTTATTCTATGTCTTTGAAATGGAGAGTAACATTCTTTTGGATAAAGTATCATTTGGTATGTATGCTTCCATATTTAATAAAGTAAGAATTAAGAAATCCTTCAGGGGCTCTCTTTCGCTGAGTTCCAAGGACATACATGATCTTAGTCTCTGCTTCTTCTAGCTTTTATAACATTTTCCCACTGCATTTCCCATCAGGTGAACATCAGATGGAGCTACTTGATTATGTAGCAGCAAAGTTCCATGAAGAAGCTGGCATCTTTAAGCTACTGGTACAAGCTTTTAAACACTGTTCAATCTGCAGCTGTTTAGCATATTATCTTTCTTCTGTTGATTCTAGTTCAAATTAACTTCCATTTCCAAATGCATTATTTATTTTTACATTAATTTTGCACAGATCATTGATTCAATAATGGCGCTTTTCCGAGTGGATTTCAGTGGTCGTGGGGAGTTGGCTGAACGGCAGCAAAAACTGGCCCAGATGTTGTCACGACTCCAAAAAATCTCAGAAGGTAGATGTTTAAGATAAATGGTGATATGAGAATAGCATCTATGACTGTTTGTTTGTAAGCCTTGCAGAGAAGCTCAGAATAATGTCAGGAGACAATCTGTTTTTTTAAAGATAAAATTTCCTTCGTGGGGATACAACACTTTTTTAAAACCAGAAATACTGATTCTAAAACAATAAGGTATCTAAATAATATAACAATAACTTTATGTTAACAGTGAAAAAACAGGAATGTAATCTTGTTTATCAAAGAAATTCATGGCACAGTGTTTCTAAACTCTGAAATCTAAGCAATGAACTTTTAATATTTATATTGCCATTCTCTTAGTTTCTTAATTTTATTTCTTGTTGCAGAATATAATGTAGCTGTGTTTGTGACCAATCAAATGACTGCTGACCCAGGAGCAACTATGACGTAAGCCCCAATATTCTGCTTTTGTATTTCACAATATCAAAAGGGTTAAAGTGGGGGAAAAAAAGGGTTTAGAGTAGAATAGGAAATAATTCCAAAATGATCAGTCTTGATATGGGCACAAATCTGTCACAAATCATGTTTTGCACAGTGCATATTACTTCACAATTATTTGTTATCCAGATCTATTTGTCTCTAGTTCTTTGTAAAACAAAGCAATATTTTAACTATTTTCAGAGATATTTGGGGTTCTTTTTTGTCTAAGATTAAAAGGATATTGGAGAACAATAAAAAAATCTTGGAAATAAAAACTTATATAACATACATGAATGGTTTACGGGGAGGAGGTGACATTTATTATGTGCAGGAAGTGATGTGGAGACCTCTCACCAAAAATACATGAATGGTTTTTGTTGCACCAATAAGCTGTTAGCCTGAAAACAGAAAAACAGGCTCTCTACAGGATATACATGGGGTATATTTGCAAGAGGTCCTGTGAGAGAAGTCTCCTATTTGAAGAAACAGAATTTCAGTCCATGCTAGTCCATGCTAGAAATATTCATTTTTTGTTGACGTATTGTGCACATAACTTACATATTGATGCCTCTTCTTGAAAGATGGCAGTACATAGAAAGATAATGAGAGTTAAAGTAGTCTAGTGAAACAGAATCTAAGAAAGGTTAGTTGCCACCATCAAAAATTTTGAGCAGTATGTATCTGGATAAGCAATCCAAATAACCCTGAATCTATGTATTGCTTTTTTTTAAATGTATTACTTTTTAAAAGATCTTTTCAATGACTTTTAATTTATAATAATTTTTAGCCAGAGAAAAGTTGCAAGGCTAGCACAGTAAATACACAAGTAATATCATTTGCCTAGGTTCATCAGTTGTTAACATTTTGTCATATTTTTTCTATGTGTTTGCGTGTGTGCATGTGTATATAAAATCTCTCTATATACTACATATGTACACAGGCTTATATATGTATGTATATGTTTTGTGAACCCTTTGAGAGTTCTTTTCCCTGAATTATTGAGAGTTATTTGCAGACATCATGGCAGCTCACTTCTTAAACTTCAGCATATCTCTTCTAAGAAGAACATTCCTGTACGTAACTACAACATAATTAGCACAGTCAGGGTGCTAATTTAATACTGGCATACTAGTTGTCTAATATACAGTTATATTCAAGTGTCTCCAGTTGTTCCAATAATAGCCTTTGTAGTTTGAAGGAACATGCATTCCATGTACTTGTCATGTCTCTTTAGTTTCCATTAATCAGAACAGCTCCTCAACCTTTGTTTTTCGTGACATTGATGTTTTTGTTGCACCATGCGGCACACAGGGTCATCAAACCATGCTGCCTGCATTGGGAACATGTGACAGTTTTGAATAGCACAGGCCAATTGTTTTTCAGAATGTCTCTCAATGTGGAGTTTATTTTTTTCTCATTTTCTCATTATTTAAAACATTAAACACATTTGGCAGGAAAACTATATAAGTGATGTTATATATCACTTTTCCATATATCATATCTAGAGGCACACTCTTTCAGTTTGTCCCATTATTACTGATGTTAAGTTTGATCATGTAATTAAGATGGTGTTCACAAGATTTCTCCATTGTAAAAAACCTTTTCCCCTTGGTAATTAATAAGTAATTTCTGGGGTGATACTTTGAAACATATGTAAGTATCATGTTCTGCATCCATTGATTTTACCATCTATTGGAGATTCTTTTGTTTTTAATTATTTATTGATTTATTGGCTGCACTGGTCTTAGTTGAGGCACACAGGATCTTCCATCTTCACTGGGCGTATGAGTTCTTAGTTGCAACATATGGGATCTAGTTACCTAATCAGAGATCAAACCCAGGCTCCCTGAGTTAAGAGCACAGAGTCCTAGTCACTGGACCACCTGAGAAGTCACTATTGGAGATTCTTGTTTAAATCAATTATTACTGTGATGGCTGCAATACAAAGTTCTGTTACTTTAAAACTGAGTATGTCATTTGTTAGCAGATAAATCAATCATTGATATATATAAGAAGATATTTGATATAATATTGTAAATTCTGAAAATTTTTCTGAAATGAATGTATCTCTCTTTAGGCATTTTCTGAACTCATCCTAAGATTATTGCTGCATGTTTTGCAGTTTGATATAGCTCTCACTTTTCAGTACCATTTTTATTTTCCACTTAATTACAAGAGATTCCAGTGTGAAAAGTTTTAACTACATGAAAGGTTTTAAGCACTTTTTTTTTTTTTTTGATTTGGTCATTGTTTTTGGCCTCACCTTGAGGCATGCGAGGTCTTGGCTCCCTAACAAGGGACTGAACCTGAGCCCCCTGCAGTGGATGTGTGGAGTTCTAATCCCTGGACCACCAGGAAAGTCCAAGCATGTTAAAATGACTGGGGTGAGAGAAATTATTTATTCAATCAATATATATTTATTGAAAATATACTATGTAACAAGATTCTGGGAATTCACTAGTGAACAAACGAGACTATCTGCCTTGCCTCCATTAGGGAAAAACAAAATACATGATGTCCATTTAATTTAAATTTTAAAGTCTTGAATATGTCATGCAAAGTCTGTAGTCCTTGAGTGGTTAGGGCAATCTCTGTTTTATGTGGTGTCTTTCATACACAAGACATGAAGTACTTTACAAAAAGGATAATTTTAATCTGAAGAGAAATGGAAGATTTTTAGGCTCACTTTAAAAAGAGAAAATGACTCATTGGCTCAGAGGGAGGAAGTGGGTTGCATTCAAATAAAACAGTACAAGTTAAAGAGCAATGTTCTTTCTTCAGGTGTTGGGAGGGAACATTGAAGAGGCTAAAACTGTCGATCTAGAGTTAGAAGGCAAAAGAAGTCTGTGGAAATTAGGTCAGATAGGATTGTTTTTCTTATATTTGTAAAAAGTTTTGAAGCGAATCAAATCATTTTGAATTGACTCAAGTAAGAGAAAAATAAAGAGGTGACAGAAAGAAGATAATTGAAGAGTCAGAGAGCAGAGGAGATTCGTAATGAAAGCTCGGTAAAGAGCCAAAGAAAGTAACAAAAGCTAGTATTTTTGCTTGGTGAATCTGCTTTGAAATAGCATCTCCTCCACCTAGCCGGGTTATACAGAAACAAGTATCACTATAATTAGTATATTCTAAAATGTATTAATATGACAATATAAATCAAATGCATGTGCTGTAAAGCACATAAATTGCCACAACTAAATTAAAAAAGAAAATTTAAACTAATGAATTCCAAATGCTATTAGAATACTTTCCATGAAGAAAATATCATTGTTTCTCAGTATTAAGGAACTCCAAGCTGCAGCTCTCCTGGAGCCTGTCAGAGAAATATCACTATAATTGGTATGAGTCGCCAAGTACACTGACAATAATTGAGGCTTATATCCCATGCATTATACTTGATGGCACATCGTATTAAAAAGGAACAAAATTATAGAGGCGAGGAGCTGCCATATGATACAGCAGAGCAGTAATTCCTAGATAAGGCTCACAGATACAGATTTTAGGACTAGAATGATCCAGTTGATAAAGGCTTGGAAATAGTCAAAGTATCAGCCTGTGAAGCTCCATACCACAGCAAATAATCAGATAAGCAACAAATAAGACTTTGATGTCCCCCTACGTCATTTGTGTATTTGTTTCCCTAAGACAAAAAGTCATCTTAGAATGTTTGCAGTCCTATAAATGTGCAGTTTACTCTTTAAGGATGTCACTTACTGATTCTACATCATTAGTATAAATGATTGAGGGCAGGAGGAGAAGGGGACGACAGAGAATGAGATGGTTGGATGGCATCACCGACTCAATGGACATGGGTTTGAGTGGACTCCAGGAGTTGGTGATGGACAAAGAAGCCTGGTGTGCTGCGGTTCATGGGGTTGCAAGGAGTCGGACACGACTGAGGGACTGAACTGAACTGAAGAGGCAATATGATACAGAAAAAATATTAAGCCAAGATCACTAGCATGCTGACCTTGTGCAACATTTAAATTATTTGAAATTAAGAGCACTTATATTTATTGGTTGTTTCAGTTCAGTTCAGTCGCTCAGTCGTGTCCGACTCTGTGACCCCATGAATCA
>SJYC01084134.1:0-10224 GCA_006408675.1 Madoqua kirkii | reverse complement strand
GGTAGAGAATATAGTGTGACTTTTATATTTTAAGTTTTGGGTAGAGAATTCAAAATCTTTTTTAAAATACTAAGGTTAATTGAAATGTAAAATTTTTGTATACTAATTTTATAAATGTAAAAATATTGTTTTTTCTAAGTGTTTAAAAAAATCTGGTTTTCAAAATGTATGTATAATAAAAATATTTATAAATTAAAACAGTAATAATATTTACACTGACAGTCTTTATAGGTCTCAAAAAGGTTTAATTTGTTACGTTGCATCCACTTGTATAAGAATTCAAGTGCTGAAAGTACCATTTCTTACGAAAGGTATTTGATTATCCATTAAATCATTCACTCACCAAATGAATGTTAAGTCTAAACAATCTACAAAAGAAGCATGGTTCCTGCCTTCAGAAGAATGTATATACTAGTTGCAAGAAACTCCTAATGTTTATGAAAGAATGAGAGAGCAAATGATTAAAAAGTACTTTGGATTCTGTGATTTCAGAAGTGGGGGAGGAACAGTTAAGCTGTGGGATAGCATATGCAGATGTATAAAAGCTAGGATTTAGGAACAGAGGCCAACTTGGCAAGCAGAAATTGTTTATAGTATGAAGTAATGGGAAATAAGAACTTTTAAATTTTACTATTATTTTTAAATCTCAGAAGCTGCTCCTCTGAATAAGCAGAAGTTAAAGTCATTTTATATTTTTGTAAAGTCACTTTTGGGCCTTTTTTTAGTGTGCAAATATAAGTGCATACTTTTTTTCCTGAGGAGTGGAAGGTTTTACTACTTGATAAAAACTGAGCATTTCCAAGAGATTCCTTGGTATGCCAGTCCTTGGAGAGGGAATGGAGTAATCTGTTTAGGAGCCCAGAGCTTTCTTAGTAGGACAGGAAATAAAGCTCTTAAGATTTGAAATTCAGGAAAATGTTCTAGGTTAAGCTGAGTACCCTCAGAAAAGAAGAATTTACCCATTGGTATAAGGTGGAAACCCAAGGACTACGGTTCTGTGGGAAAGGCTGGCTTCAATGTGGCACATGGCGAAGGCTAGAAACCTCTCTGGGTCCAGCCACCTTTATATATCCTGCTTTAGAGAACAGCAGCTAAGCATGTGAATGTGCACTAAAAAGAAAAAGCCTATAACCTTGGGGCCCAGCTTTGGGAAAGCATAGCAGATTGTGCACTGCCCACTGAACTTTTCTAGGCCAGGTTCTATTTGTCACCATTGACCAAAGTATTAAGTCTTTCCAGTCTCCTCCTCCATCTGACTATAGAAGTAACTTTGGCTTCTTATTCCAAGGGGCAAAAAAGAGATGCTGTCAGTCAGGACTATTTTGATTGCAAGCCACAGAAACTCAAACTAGCAAATGCAAGACATGAATTCATTGGCTCAAGAGACTGAAAAGTCCAGAAGTAGAGGTGATGACCTTAGCCATCCACGGCTGGAGCCAAGATGTCTGACAGAATCATCAGAACATTTCTCTCTGCCTCTGTCTCCTCCTGCTCTGTTTATTTGCATGCTGCTATTGTTCTTTCTCAGGCTCTCCCCACATAGTAAGTAGCCAAAATGCTGCTTGTAGCTCTAGACTTACATCCCACTAGAAAAGGCATGCCTTTTTTCTCCATAGATTATTCATTCTGTGGAAACAAGCAAAAACCACCAAATGAGAACAGAGGCTATTTATTCAGAGTTGCTAGAGCCAGAGTCCGTGACCTTAATTTGCTTTTGGTAGAGAAGCAAAGGCAGGCAGAAAAATGGGAAGGCTTTATAGAAGAAAGAAGGAAAGGCTTCAGGTATGCTCTGATTGGAGGCTGTTGGCATGGAGAGTTGGAAAATTAATTTGATAGAGATGTGGAAAACAGATAAAGGAAATAATACTGGCATCAGGGAGCTAGTTTAGGAAACAGTTATGATAAATCAATTGTTAGGTAATAAAGAATGGGCCTGGGGTGGTAGCAATGAAATGGATAGACAGTTCAAAAAGGTAGTTAAGATTTAGTGTGAGACTGAATATAAAGAGAGGAAGAGAAGGCAGAGTCACAGGTGACTTGACAAATTTCTTTAACCTGTGAGAGGAGATTATGTTTGTATCATGAATACAAATGAAGAAGTGTCAAATAAAGACTAGAGACTTTACCTGGGAGGGTAGGTTTCTATTAGTTTGCTAGGGCTGCCATAATAAAGCACCACAAACTTTGATGGCTTAAACAACAGAAATTATTGTTTTTGAACTTTTTATTTTTTGTTGCAGTATAGCTGATTAACAATGCTGTGTGGTTTCAGGTGAAGAGCGAAGGGACTCAGCCATACATATACATGTATCCATTCTCCCCCAAACCTCTCTGCCATCCAGGCTGCCACGTAACATTGAGCAGAGTTCCATGCGCTATACAATAGGGCCTTGTTAGTTATCTCTTTGAAATACAGCAATGTGTGCATGACCATCCCAAACTCTCTAACTGTCCCTTCCGTCCCAGCAACCATAAGTCTAAACAACAGAAATTATTGTCTCACAGTTCTAGAGGCTAGAAGGCCAAGGTCAAGATTGGTTCCTTCTCAGGGCTGTGAGGAGAATCTATTCCATGCCTCTCCCCTAGCTTCTGGTAATTTTCAGTATTCTTTGGCTTGTAGAAGAATCACACTGATTTCTGTCTTCATTGTCACGTGGTTTTTTTCCCTGTGTGCCTGTCTTTTTGTCCAAATTTCCTCTTTTTATAAGTATACTAGTCATAATGGATTAGAGGCCCACCCTAGTCCAGTAAGAACTCAGCTTAACTAATTACATCTACAGTGACCCTATTTCTAAATAAAGTCACACGCTGATGAATTGGGGTTAGGACTTCAGCATATGAATTTTAAGGTGGACACAAAGAAGTACAGTAAGAATCAGACACAGTTAATGGTCAAACACTAGGATGTGCTACATACAACCTGAACTCAATACCTGCTAGTCAGAAACATGGAAGGCAAGATCTGGGGAAACCTAGTATATATTTAGAAGATGAAGAGTTTGAAATAAAGAACAAAGGGAAACAAGGACAGAAAGCTGGGAGATCAGAATAGGGTGGTCAAGCCAAAAATAGGGAATACAGTACACCAGACTCAGAAAAGGGATATGTTTCATGGAGAGGAGATAGATCAGAACCTTAGACACCAAGTTTCAGCCAGTTGTCTCCTTCACCTGACTCAGGCTTGTTGGATATGGTGAATGTTTATCACTGTTTGGTTGCACAATTTTCCTTTATCCATCATAACACCACTCTGGTTTTCTTTTAGTCACCTCTTCCCAATTCATGAGTCTGTCCTGAGACATTGGATACTGAGCAGCAGTCACAAGGATGAGATCATGGATTAGAGGTCACCAATACATGCAGTGACAGAAAGGGCAGGAAGGCTGGCAGCAGTGGCATTGACCTGAACAAACTGTTCCTGCTACTAGCCTGCAGGCTTCTGACTCCTAAACTGCACAGTTTAGACTCCTGTCCTTTCCTATGGTAGTTCTCCAGCCTCCTGACAATTCAATGACTCCTAATGTCCTGATAAATTTATCTTTGCTTCACTAGTCAGAGTTGGATTCTATCACTTGCAGTCTAGAACTCCAACCAAGGTGACAGCCAAATGCTGCTTCTGGAAAAAAAGGGCACTGGAAAAAAAGAAAGCCAGGAAGGGCTTACTTAACACTCAGGGGGATGATTCCTCATTATTCATATACTCTTCTATACCAGTCTTCAATATTTTAAAAGGAAAGTTGTTGAAAAGACTATTAGTCAGAATTTTACTTGACTGAACACAAAATAGTATCTTAAAAAAAAAATCAAGGCTTATAGACAGAAATCTGAAGCCAGGCAAGTCCAGAACTGTTACAGTGGCTCTACTTTGTAATTAGGACTCCAGGCTTTCTGCTTCCATCCTGCTCTTGGCTTCCATTTTCAGCGTCAGCTCATAGCCTAAGATGATAATAGAACTATGGTCAGAGAGATCAAGTTGGGGAAATAAAAATGAAAGGTGAAAGGGCCAAAAAGTGTCCTTTCCAGCTGAGTCAGCTCCTATGAAGCCCTCTCCCAACATAACACTTTTGCTTACGTCTCATTGGCCTGAAACTCAGTCATATGGCTCTATCAATATACAAAAACGTGGGAAATACTGTCTTTTGTTGTAAGCAGCAGTATCCCCAGCTGAAAATCGTAGTTCTATAATTAAGGAAGAAAGAAAATGGCTATTGGTAAGCAACTACCAGTTTCTACCACAAAATCTTTTGCTTTCTCAGCAATGACAAATTTCTCAAATGTCTATTACTATATACAAGGCAGAGCACTTCGGAGTTTTATACTTGTACCAGTAAAGCTGGTTGAGGAGTATATCAGTTAGAATGCCCTCAGCTGCAAGTAGCAGAAAATCCAACTGAAAGTAGCCTAAACAATGAGGAAATATGCTATCTCATATAATAAAAAGTATGGAAGTCAACCAACAGCTATGTTAGTTAATTCTAGTTGGATTCTATCACTTGCAGTCTAGAACTCCAACCAAGGTGACAGCCAAATGCTGCTTCTGGAAAAAAAGGGCACTGGAAAAAAAGAAAGCCAGGAAGGGCTTACTTAACACTCAGGGGGATGATTCCTCATTATTCATATACTCTTCTATACCAGTCTTCAATATTTTAAAAGGAAAGTTGTTGAAAAGACTATTAGTCAGAATTTTACTTGACTGAACACAAAATAGTATCTTAAAAAAAAAATCAAGGCTTATAGACAGAAATCTGAAGCCAGGCAAGTCCAGAACTGTTACAGTGGCTCTACTTTGTAATTAGGACTCCAGGCTTTCTGCTTCCATCCTGCTCTTGGCTTCCATTTTCAGCGTCAGCTCATAGCCTAAGATGATAATAGAACTATGGTCAGAGAGATCAAGTTGGGGAAATAAAAATGAAAGGTGAAAGGGCCAAAAAGTGTCCTTTCCAGCTGAGTCAGCTCCTATGAAGCCCTCTCCCAACATAACACTTTTGCTTACGTCTCATTGGCCTGAAACTCAGTCATATGGCTCTATCAATATACAAAAACGTGGGAAATACTGTCTTTTGTTGTAAGCAGCAGTATCCCCAGCTGAAAATCGTAGTTCTATAATTAAGGAAGAAAGAAAATGGCTATTGGTAAGCAACTACCAGTTTCTACCACAAAATCTTTTGCTTTCTCAGCAATGACAAATTTCTCAAATGTCTATTACTATATACAAGGCAGAGCACTTCAGGAGTTTTATACCTGTACCAGTAAAGCTGGTTGAGGAGTATATCAGTTAGAATGCCCTCAGCTGCAAGTAGCAGAAAATCCAACTGAAAGTAGCCTAAACAATGAGGAAATATGCTATCTCATATAATAAAAAGTATGGAAGTCAACCAACAGCTATGTTAGTTAATTCAGCAACTCTCTAATATCATCAAGGGTTCATGCTCTTTCTTTTCACTTCCGCTCATATGGTTATGGAGAAGGCAATGCCAACCCACTCCAGTACTCTTGCCTGGAAAATCCCATGGACGGAGAGGCCTGGTGGGCCGCAGTCCGTGGGGTCGCTAGGAGTCGGACATGACTGAGCAACTTCACTTTCATTTTTCACTTTCATGCATTGGAGAAGGAAATGGCAACCCACTCCAGTGTTCTTGCCTGGAGAATCCCACGGATGGAGGAGCCTGGTAGGCTGCCATCTATGGGGTCGCACAGAGTCAGACACGACTGAAGCGATTTAGCAGCAGCAGCAGCATATGGTTATAGGTCTCTAAAAGCCCCACTTTGGTCAGAAGATGACTATGGAAGTTCTGCCTTCACATCTTAACTTGAAAACATCTAGAAAAAGACGAGGTATTCTTTCAGGAGCAAGGAAATAGCTCACCCATACAGCTGCATTCAGCTTGTGGTTTGGCTGGAGGGTCTAAGATGGCTTTGCCTGTATACCTGGTATCTTCGTGTGGATGGCTGAAAAACTGAGACTTCTGTCATCATTCAGTAGTCTAGCCTGAGCTGCTTTACATGGCAACTGGGTTCCAAAAGGGCAAATGCTTAGCAAGCCTCTACTTGCGTTATGCTTGTTGCTGTCTCATTGTCACACAAGAGGTCCAGAGTCATTGTGGGAGGGGATTACACCAGGGCTTGAATACCAGGAAATGTGCTTTCTTGGAGGTCAGATAGTACAACAGCCTTCTACAGAGTACTGTTCTGAGCTCTTTGGGTTGGGGCGTTTGTCTTCAAGAACTTACAATATGGTCAGGGATATGAGACAAACTCTTGGAAAGTTAAATAGAAACTCATGACTTCAATATTTAAATAACATTTTAAAGACTATGGAAGTCTGAAGGCAGGCCCAAAGAAAGGGGTTTCAACTTGAAAAAGGTAGTTGGATTTTTTTCCCAGGAGATTTCATATGGTGGTGAATGTTCCATGCCTCAGGGTCAGGCCTTCAGCGTTCATCCTCAATATGTTCAGTGCCCTGGGTGCATGCATGCTGAGTCGCTTCAGTAGTGTCCAACTCTTTGCAACCCCGTGGACTGCAGCCTGCCTGGCTCCTCTATTCATGGAGATTCTCCAGGCAAGAATACTGGAGTGGGTTGCCATGCCCTCCCGCAGGGGATCTTCCCAACCCAGGGATCAAACCAAGGTCTCCAGCACTGCAGGCAGTTTCTTTACCATCTAAGCCACCAGAGAAGTCCAAGAATACTGGAGTGGGTAGCCTATCCCTTCTCCAGGGAATCTTCCCAACCCAGGAATCGAACTGGGGTCTCCTGCATTGCAGGCAGATTCTTTACCAGTTGAGCTACCAGGGAAGCCCATTTAGTGCCCTAGTACTGGTTAATTTCTAGAGAAATTTTACTTCAGCCTGACTAAACACACAAGTTGCCAGGGAGAGTATACCAGGACGCCAGTGACACTGAAGAGTAGAATATAATGTCAAGCAGACCAGGAGTGATGATTGACCTGAACAGCCAGCCCATTGCCTCAGTGATCAAGTTCATTTGAAGCTAAATATGCTTGATGGACACAGATTCAGAATAAGCCTGCTTGGACATAAAATTTGAATTATTAATGGGTTTTGGAAGCCCATTACATTGATCTTCATTCATTCATATGTATATTTTCAGTGTATTATGAAGTGCATGAGTGTGTGCTCACTCGTGATGTCTGACTCTTTGTGACCCCATGGACTGTAGCCTACCAGTCTCCTCTGTTCATGGGATTCTCCAGGCAAGAGTACTAGAATGGATTGCCATTTCCTTCTCCAGGAGATCTTCCCAACCCAGGGATCGAACTTGAGTCTCCTGCATTGGCAGGCAGGTTCTTTACCACTGAGATACCAGGAAAGTCCCCTTCATTACTCTGAGCGGGAGTCATTTTAAGGGGAAACAACAGAGCTGCAGCACTTCCATAAATTCTCAAACATGTCTAGAATTACATATATATACAAAAGCAAAAGCCCCTTCTTTCTATTCCAACTGATTTCCACCCGGTACCAATATGAACCACCTCCAGATCAGGTAGGGCTGTGTGTTTATTTGGGATTGATGTCCTTGTTTGGTACAGTCTTTTATCAAAGATAACCCTAATGCTAGTTGGTTTTCCTCCAAGTGTGTGCAAATTATATTTTGCCTTTGTGATCAAAATTATGTAAATACCAGAGTTTTCCTTCTCACTAATATCTTAGAGACACCAGTTGGTGTTTAACTGACCTATTGATGTTTTCACTGTCTTTGTCCTTATGTTCTAATTGTTGATGCCAGTTTGTTTTTCTTCACATTATTAGTTAGGTCTATTTCTAGAATACAATTGACTGTAACATAATTATATATTTTGGGGTCAATTCTCTTCCTTTCCATCCTATTTCTTAGAAGGATGTTGCCAACTTTCCTCTCTGACTCTCCACTCAGCTCCATATCTTTTCAACACTGCTGTATCTATCTGAGCAACACAGAGTAATCTATTAAAAAACATTAACCCACCTCTGTAACTCTTGCTCAGCTACTGAGTTTGGTCTGTATTTTAGCATTTACCTACTCCCTTCCTCTAGGTCTCCCAGGTGGTGCTAGTGGTAAAGAACCCGCCTGCCAACGAAGGAGATATAAGAGATGCAGGTTCAGTCTCTGAGTGGGGAAGATCCCCTGGAGGAGGACATGGCAACCCACTCCAGTATTCTTGCCTGGAGAATCCCATGGACAGAAGACCCTGACAGGCTACAGTCAGGGTCGCAAAAAGTCAGGCACGACTGAAGCAACTTAGCATGCACTCCTTCCCTCCAGCCTTTGAGGACTGACTTTCCTCTTTATGCTTGTCAGAAGCAAACCAAGAATCTCAAATCACCTTGGTTTTCTTCAAGGAAAAAGAAAGACTTGTCTGTATTTCCCCTCAAAGACAAGACCCTTCTATATAGTTCAAGAGATTCCCAGGAACCAGCAGGCATAGTCTAACTGGCAGGTCTGATCTTTAATTCTTGAGTCCTCTTGAGCCCATTTAATGCGAAATGCTAGGCTGGATGAATCACAAGCTGGAATCAAGATTGCCAGGAGAAATACCAACAACCTCAGATATGCAGATGATACCACATTAATGGCAGAAAGTGAAGAACTAAAGAGCCTCCTGAGGAGGGTGAAACAGGAGAGTAAAGCTGTCTTAAAACTCAAAAAAACTAACATCATGGCATCCGGTTCCATCACTTCATGGCAAATAGATGGGGAAACAATGGAAACAGTGAAAGGCTTTATTTTCTTGGGTTCCAAAATCACTGTTGATGTTGTTGTCAGCCATGAAATTAAGACACTTGCTCCTTGGAAGGAAAGCTATGACAAATCTAGACAGTAAAAGCAGGGACATCACTTTGCTGACAAAGATCTGTATAGTCAAAGTTCTGGTTTTTCCAATAGTCATGTATGGTAAAAGAATTGTTGTTTTCAAACTGGTGATAGAGAAGACTCTTGAGAGTCTCTTGGACAGCAAGGAGATCAAATCTGTCAATCCTGAAGAAAATCAATCCTGAATATTCATTGGAAGGACTAAGGCTGAAGCTCCAATACGATGGCAACCTGATGTGAAGAGCTGACTCATTAGAAAAGACCCTGATGCTGAGAAAGATAAAAGGCAGGAAGAGAAGGGGACGACACAGGATGAGATGGTTGGATGGCATTGCTGGCTCAATGGATATGAGCTTGAGCAAACTCCGAGAGATAGTGAAGGACAGGGAAGCCTGGTGTATTGCAGTCCATGGGGTTGCAAAGAGTCGGACACAACTGAGTGACTAAACAACAATTATTGAAGGTGAAGTCATTATCTTAGTTTCTTCCCCCACTTTGCCCATACAAAACTTTTTTTACTTTTTCTGGCTTCTCAGATTTTACTCTCCCATTCCCATCATTTAACACTGTCTTTTATTTTGCTTTTTATTTTTGGAGCATAGAAAGCTTTTGAATTGTGGTGTTGGAGAAGACTCTTGAGAGTCCCTTGGACTGCAAGGAGATCCAACCAGTCCATTCTGAAGGAGGTCAACCCTGGGATTTCTTTGGAAGGGATGATAATAAAGCTGAAACTCCAGTACTTTGGCCACCTCATGTGAAGAGTTGACTCATTGGAAAAGACTCTGATGCTGGGAGGGATTGGGGGCAGAAGGAGAAGGGGACGACCGAGGATGAGATGGCTGGATGGCATCACTGACTCAATGGACATGAATCTGAGTGAACTCTGAGAGATGGCAATGAACAGGGAGGCCTGGCGTGCTGCGATTCATGGGGTCGCAAAGAGTCGGACACGACTGAGCGACTGAACTGAACTGAAGCAAGGAGAACAAGTGGCTCATGTTGAAAAACTCCAAATTCCCCGATGGTTTTGGGGGAGAAGTTTTTAGGCAAAATCTGGGGTGAGGACTGCAGGGTGGATGACTTTCTTCTGACTGATGAGGAGGTAGCAGGATGATGTTCCAGGAATTTTGAGCTAAGCTTGAAGTTGCCATCCTCCACTTAGGTGGGGGCCTTAGTTCCTGGGAGCCCTAGAGGGTCCTGCTCAGTTTTAAGCCAGGATCAGATTCCAGAACCAAGAGATTAGAAGAAAGAACATCATCCACCTGGAATCTGAAGTTCATCAAAACTCATCTTTAAGAAATTAAAATAAGAACCATTTGGTTCCAGGACTGAAGCTCAGTAGGTATTTGTCTCATCTCATAAAGAATCAGTGAGATACAAAGGGAGAGGTTGAGAAGTGTATCTGTGTATTTAC
>SJYC01084130.1:0-11141 GCA_006408675.1 Madoqua kirkii | reverse complement strand
AACAAAAAGGAGGCACCATTCTCAACTTGTTTTGTGTTTTCAGCAAAACTATCATATCAAAATGTGTCAAGAATATTTTAAAAAGGAAAATTATAAGCCAGTGTCTCTTAAAGATTAAACTCAAAAAGTTCTAAAAATACATAGCCATTCAAATCCAGAGACAATAAAAAATCTAATACATCACAACTACATGGTATTTATTTATTAAAGAAATTCAAGGTTAGCTTAACATTCAAAGGCAAGCAATTGGCTATATTAAGTAAAAAGGAAAATAATTTCAACGGATTCATAAAAACAGGTATAAAGATATAACACTTATTTGATTGAAAAGAATCTCAGCAAATTTGGAATAGAAGGGAAATTTCTCTAATCTGATCAATGGTATCTACAGGTATAGCTATATTATACTTAGTTTCGAAATAATGAAGATTTCTCTGGAATTAGGGATCTGACATGGATGACTACTTCTAATTAGCATTACACTGAAAGTATCAGCCAGTGCAGCAGGTGAGACAATTCACCAAAGATAAAAGGGTGGGAGAACAAGAAATCAAATATCATTATCTACAGATGACATGATTATGTATGCAGAGAATCCAAAAGAATATATAGATAATAAATTTAGCAAAGTTTCTGGATATGAAGTTGATTTCTTATGTGTTATATACTTGCAGAAAAAAGTTACAAAATGAAATTTAGAAAAGCACTCACAAATATATAGTCAGATGACTTGTTCTTGGTCAATTAATTTTTGTAATAGTTTAATTGGAATATAATTTGTATACATATAATTTATCCATTTAAAGTAAATAATCGATTTGATGGTTTTTAATAATTGTGCTAACTATCACCATGATTAGTTTTATAACACTGTGGTCACCTCCCAAAATACCCACATCCTTTAGCAGTCATCCCCATTCTTCCTTTCCTACCTCCAGCCCTAGGCAACCATTAATGTATCAAAGATTTACCTATTTTGGACATTTCATATAAATGGAATCATACAGTAGGTGATGTGATCTTTTGGTAACTTTTCTTGATTTAGCATAATGTTTTCAAGGTTTATCCAGTACATGTCAGTACTTCATTTTTTATGGTCAAATAATATTCCATTGTGTGAATATACTATACTTTGTTTATCCATTCATTAGTTGATAGTCATTTAGGTTGTTTCCACTTTTGGCTATAATGAATAACACTGTTATAAACTTTAGGTACAAGTTGGTATGTGTACATGTTTTAATTTCTCTAGGATGTTCAACTGATTTGTGACAAAGATGCTAAGGTAATTCAATGGAGAAAGAACAGTCTTCACAACAAATGGTACTGGAAGAGGATATCTAAATGTAGAAAGTAAACCTAGATATATTACACTCTACACAAAATATTAACTCAAAATGGATCACTAACCTTAAGGTAAATCCAAAACTATTAAATTTTTGGAAGAAAACGTACAAGAAAATATTTATGACCTTGTATTTGGCAATGATTTCTTAGATACAATTCCCAAAGCATGACCCATCGTTTTAGTCTCTTTAGGCTGCTACAACAAACTACCACAGACTGGCTAGCTTATATATAACACATTTTTTTTTATAGTCTGGAAGCTGGAAGTCCAAGATTAGGGTGTCAGCGTGGTCAGATAAGGACCTTTTACCAAGTTACATATTTCTCATTGTACCCTCAATGATGGGAAAGACTGCACAGTTCTGTGGGATCTCTTTTCTAAGAGCATTAAATCCATTCATAAGGCTCCACTCTCATTTCCTCATTACCTCTCAAAGGCCTGCTTTCTAATACCATTTCACTGGGCTTTAGGCTTTCGTCATACGAATTTTGGGAAGATACAAATATCCAGACCGTAGCATCCATAAAAGAAAAAATTATAAACTAGACTTCATTAATTAAGAATGTCTGCTTTTCAAAAGATATTATTTAGAAAATGAAAAGACAAGCCATGGACTTGGAGAAAATATTTGCATATCATATATCTGATAAAAAACTCAGAATTCATAAAGGACTTTCAAAACTAAGTGACAATGAAGAAATAACCCAAATAAAAATAGGAAAAAGACTTGAACTAACACTTAACTAAGGAAAATATATGAATAAATTTTACTGTACATTATACCTTGAATTTTACTGTATATTATAATTTCTTAAGCAAACTCTATTTACATATCATTATTAAACCTGATACATCTAGTAATATATGTGCTCATAAATATTTAACAATCAGCTCTTAGAGGTAGGTGGGTGTGGAAAAGCCCTGATTTATAGCATTTGCCAATTTCTGTGCTATAAATACTACCACTATGACCTAATTCAATCTACCAGAGTGACTCACTGAGTGCGGAGCTGGGAAAAGATGCACCTGGTCAGCTCTTAAAATCTAGTATGAGCTGACTCTAATGTGCTACTGAAATCTAATGAAAGATATTTCAGACTTGTACAGAAAAATATAAAACATTACTGAAAGAGGTATATAGGTGTTCTCAGATTAGAGGAGTCTCTGTAATAAATGTGTCAATGCTCCCCTGGGTTCTTTGATTGGTTATAATACCGATCAAATTCTCAGCAATCTTTCTAGTTGATTAACAAGCTTATTTATATGTGCTCATAAATATTTAACAATCAGCTCTTAGAGGTAGGTGGGTGTGGAAAAGCCCTGATTTATAGCATTTGCCAATTTCTGTGCTATAAATACTACCACTATGACCTAATTCAATCTACCAGAGTGACTCACTGAGTGCGGAGCTGGGAAAAGATGCACCTGGTCAGCTCTTAAAATCTAGTATGAGCTGACTCTAATGTGCTACTGAAATCTAATGAAAGATATTTCAGACTTGTACAGAAAAATATAAAACATTACTGAAAGAGGTATATAGGTGTTCTCAGATTAGAGGAGTCTCTGTAATAAATGTGTCAATGCTCCCCTGGGTTCTTTGATTGGTTATAATACCGATCAAATTCTCAGCAATCTTTCTAGTTGATTAACAAGCTTATTTCTTTCTTGTACATATCCTTTTTATGAAGATTGACTAGCTCATATGGAAAGGCTAAGAGCCAAAAACACTAAGACAACCTCAAAGACAAACAAAGTTGGGGGATTTATACCAACAGATATTTAAAACTTACAATAATCAAGGCAGAGTGACATTGTGACAAGGATAAACAAGTAAACAAATAGAGAAGACCAGAGACTTCAGAAACAGACCCATAAATACACAAGCAGCTGACTTAAAACAATGTGCAACTGCAATAAATGAAGAAAGTATGATCTTCAATAAATGATGTTAATTCAACTGGATGTTCATATAAGGGGGTAGAAATGAACCTTCAACTCTAGCTCTCACCATAAATAAAAATCAATTCCAAATAAATCTTGGATTTAAATGTGAAGTTGGAAAAGCAGACAAAGGATACAAGCAAGCAAATAACAAAAACCACAATATCAAATGATTCCACACATATGAAAAGATATTCAGTTCAGTTCAGTCGCTCAGTCTTGTCCAACTCTTTGCAACCCCATGAATTGCAGCACCCCAGGCCTCCCTATCCATCACCAACTCCCGGAGTCCACCCAAACCCATGTCCATTGAGTCGGTGATGCCATCTAACCATCTTATCCTCTGTCGTTGCCTTCTCCTCTTGCCCTCCATCTTTCCCAGCATCAGGGTCTTTTCAAATGAGTCAGCTCTTCGCATCAGGTGGCCAAAGTATTGGAGTTTCAGCTTCAGCATCAGTTGTTCCAATGAACACCCAGGACTGATCTCCTTTAGGATGAACTGGTTGAATCTCCTTGCAGCCCAAGGGACTCTCAAGAGTCTTCTCCAACACCACAGTTCAAAAGCATCAATTCTTTGGTGCTCAGCCTTCTTTACAGTCCAACTCTCACATTCATACATGACCACTGAAAAAATCACAGCCTTGACACAGCCTTTGTTGGCAAAGTAATGTCTCTGCTTTTTAATATGCTGTCTAGGTTGGTCATAACTTTCCTTCCAAGGAACAAGTGTCTTTTAATTTCATGGCTGCAATCACTATCTGCAGTAATTTTGGAGCCCAGAAAAATAAAGTCAGCCACTATGTCCACTGTTTCCCCATCTATTTGCCATAAAGTTATGGGACCGGATGCCATGATGTTAGTTTTCTGAATGTTGAGCTTTAAGCCAATTTTTTCACTCTCCTGTTTCACTTTCATCAAAAGATTCACTCTCATGCAAATGAAAAGTAAAAAATATATTGATACATTTTAATATAATAGATTTATAAAGTTCAGAGATAATTCCTTTCATTAGCTGGGATGTGAATCTATATTCTCAGATAATGCAGGTGGGAACTTAAATGGACATAGCATCTTCAGGCAGCAATTTGGCACATAATTATCAAAAATACAAATATACATTCTCCTTGACCCAGCAATGCCATTTCAAAGAGTTCATCCTGCAGACAGACTCATACATATTCAAAATACCAGAAGCAATGTTAATCACCATCAACATGGGACTAATTTACAAACTATGATTCATTCGTCTATGAAGTATAAGGTAGTTATAAAGAATAAAGTAAATCATTTGAAACTACTGCCAATGTATATTATGAAAAAACAATTCAAGGTATAAAACAGTGTGTATTGTATAGGATGGTATCATTTGGGGAAAAAAGTGTGCAGGGAGTGTGTTTGGCATGATTGAAGAACAGCAAAGAGTGTATAGGTATCGGCAGCAGCTTGGGAAGGTATGAAGGGCCAGATTATGCAAAATAAGACAAGTTAAGATCTGAAAGGATCTTGGACAGAGTAGATATTGGGAGTGAGAGAAAGAGAAAAGGCATCAGTGGATGTCTGTGCATGATCATCCTGTCTAACATGTAGATGTGGATGTGATATATAACTTTGAACTTGTAGCTTAGATGTCAGAGGTCTTTGAAGAGCTACCAGTAGGCTTACTGAAGAGGAAGGAGATTATATATTAAGTATGACATAAGCATGCTGTAAAATAAAATAAATATCTGAGTTGTGACTTTAAAATAATGAGGCAGTTTACAGTAAAATGTTTCATTTCAATGTAAGCCAATTGCCATATAATATATTCCTTTTTGGTTAGGAAACTTTAAAAAATACATGAATATTTTGTTATTAATAGAAATGAATCTGTACAGTCATAAATATATAATCATTAATTTGTATCTCATCTAAAGTTAAGAAAGACTTCCTAGCTGAAACCTACTGTACTATATATATATATATCTCAATGGTAATCAACATCTACATATAAAACTATTCAGATAGGCTACAACCCAGACGTCTACCAACTGATAAATGGATCCAAAAAGTGTGGATACCCATACAATGAAATATTATTCACCAATAAAAAAGGCTAAAACATGGATGAACCTTGAAAACACAATGTTAAATGAAGGAAGCCAGTCACGAAGGACCACATACTCTATGATTCCATTTATATGAAATGTCCAGAAGAGGCAAATCTATAGAGACAGAAAGTGGTTTAGTGGTTGCCTAGGAGTGGAAGCAGATTAGGGGGTGATGTCTAAGAGGTACAAATTTTCTTTTGGGGCCTAATGAAATGTTCTAAAATTGTGGTAATGAAGGCCCAGCTCTAAATACACTAAAAAAACCACTGAATTACACATCTTTAAACAAGTGAATTGTTGGCATATGAATTATGTCTCAAAATATTTTAAAAACTGTTTAGAAAAACTTAAGTTTCTGTGAAAGAAAAAAAGAGGTCAAAACTGAAAACAGATTGAAAATATCTGGAGAGCAGAGACTGTCTTACGTTTTGTAAAAACTTGTAACAGAAGCTTACACAGTAGGTACTCGATAAACATTTTTATAAAACCACTGAATTACACATCTTTAAACAAGTGAATTGTTGGCATATGAATTATGTCTCAAAATATTTTAAAAACTGTTTAGAAAAACTTAAGTTTCTGTGAAAGAAAAAAAGAAGTCAAAATTGAAAACAGATTGAAAATATCTGGAGAGCAGAGACTGTCTTACGTTTTGTAAAAACTTGTAACAGAAGCTTACACAGTAGGTACTCGATAAACATTTTTATGAATTTGATAGAAAATAAACAAAATATATTAGAATATATAGTATAAGCAAGAACAACAGTTTTACGCTTGATTTATTATTCACAATTATATTTTATATAAGTAATAAATATTATCCTTGTTCTAAAAGAATTCAAAAGTCTTCTGGAATATATGCCAAGTCTCTTTAGCACCAGATTTCAACCCTCTTAAATATGTTTTGCTAAACTAAGCTTAGTTTCAACTCAGAGCACTATGTAAATCTTTACAAGGCAGAAAACAGGTCAGAAGCAAACCAGATGGGAGTCAGCATTTACTATGAATAATACAAATGTACAGCTTACAAGGAGAGAAACAAAAAATACATATATCATTTCACCTTTTTACATACTGAATCTTATACTCAGTAAAGGGGTTTTAGGGACTTTTCTGTTCTATGTGATGCTTTAAATCAATGGAAGCTGGCCGCTCAGCTACTGAATTAAGATATGTTGAAAAGGAACTTCAAAAACGTATAGAGAATAATCATTTCAATATACTGAAAACGCTGTGGTGTGTATTTCTAATTTTAATTGTAAACTCTATACTTCATCTCTCCAGCAAAAATCAAACCCCGAAAGATGACTAACCCTGAGTATATTGAAGCTTTTATAGAGAAAAGACATAGCACCTAGGAAACTGTCTCTTGGCAACTGAAATTAAAAGGAAATATTACTTCTTCTTAAACTATTAAAATATTTTCTAACAGTAGAAGTTGAAGAATGACAGAGAAAACATTTGAATGAGCACCTGAGACTGACTTCCAAAAATATAGCCAAAGGATATTTACTCAGAAAGGGACAAATGGGGTTGAAGAAACAAAAACAAATTAACTCATAAAATGAATTTTAAGATTGTTTCAGCAAGAGTAGAAATTTAAGTAACAATGAGATGATTACACATAACAGACCACAAAACACTACTGCAGATTCTCAAATTGTTCTGCTATTAACAACACATTTGAGGATGAGGGTTATAAGAAATAATGCAGCTCCTGCAACTTCAGAGCTTTGATGAAACAAATTATTTAGCAGGCTGTTTATTTTTACTGAATCCAAAAGCATTCCATAAACAGTAATGTCTCTAGAAGAACAATGCCATCGTGATTAGGGCATTTTATGTATGTATGTACATAAAGTATATATACACATATATTTCACATATTCATGTATGTACATGAAAAGACTTCAATCCTAAAGGAAATCAACCCTGAATATTTATTGGAAGGACTGGTGCTGAAGCTGAAGCTTCAATACTTTGGCCACCTGATGTGAAGAACGAACTCATTGGAAAAGACCCTGATGATGGGAAAGATTGAAGGCAAAAGGAGAAGGGGGCAACAAAGGAGAGGATGAGACAGTTGGATGGCCTCACTGACTCAATGGACACGAGTTTGAGCAAACTCCAGGAGACAGTGAAAGACAGGGAAGCCTGGCATGCTGCAGTTCATGGGGCTGCAGAGTCAGACATGATTTAGCAACTGAACGACAACAAAAAAGAAAAATGAATGGTTAACAGACATAGGGGGAAAAGTTCAGTCTTCTCAGTAATTGAAGAAATGCTAATTAAAAGGAGAATCTAAAAAATAAAAAGAGATAAACATTCTGCCTTTATAACTTGTAATGGCTAAAAAATACATACACTCAGAATTAAGAACATTAAAAAACACTAAAAACTATACATACCCTTTAATGAAACAATTCAATTTCTAGGAATTTATCCTAAGGAAATTAATGTCAGGATTGTGCATATGTATTTATCTACATAGAGGTTCATTACAGCATTATTTATTTAACAAAAAATTGGAAACAATCTAAATCTCTAATTCTAGGGTATTATAAATAAATTATGTCACAGCTATACTCTGCAGAATATGGAGCCACCTGAAAGCATGTTATAGAAAAATACCTAATCATGAGAAAATATGTTCACATATTTTAAGGAAAAAAGCAGATGTGAAGTGTTAATTCCAATGAAAGAAAACAAACAAATCCACATGCAGTTTTACTATGTGTTTTCTAAGGAACTGTCTCACCCTTTAATCATCTCTGAGTCAGCTATTTTGAAAATGGGTGGTTACTCCTTCTGCTGAACATCATCCGTGTCATGCTCAGGTCTATCTCCACCATGCTAAGCTCTTCTCTATATGGCAGACACTGGAAGTGTGGAAACTATAGTACTACAATTCTTACAATTTATTCTTAGCCGGATTCTGGTTTAGATTTTGCCCATGAAGGCACTCATGATATTTGGAGGCAAGAGTGAAGAAGAAACCTTTTACTGTCTTCTAACAGAGTGGACAGATATGTGAGCAGATAGTACTTATGAGGCTTGCAGCATATGTCAAAGGAACAGAACTGCACCAATTCACACAGAGAGTAGCCAACATTTTGAAGGTACTTCGAAGAAATATATGCCTGGACTTTTGGAATGGGCATGGAGTATAAGAATATTTGGTCCCATGTGAATGCTCAAAAAAGGGCATTTACTGTTAGAGGAGGTTCTCAGAAATCAGATGGACAAAGTGACTGACTTATTTTGTGAATGTCAGCCAGCTCCTACTCCAGCCACTCCTGCTCAGTAGGCCCATAAACTAAATCAGCAAAAGACATATGAAGATCTATATTAATATCAGACAAAATAGCCTTTGGGCAAAAAGTATTACTCAGGAGAAAGAAGTTCGCTGTATAAAAATAAAAGGCTCAGTTCATTAGGAAGATGTAACAACTCCACATTTGTGTGCACCTAACAACTTAGCTCAAGATCCATAAACAAAGCTTAAGGGAATATTAAGAGAAAATTGACAAATCTACTGTCACGGCTTAAAACATCTTTCATAATTTTAAAGTACTTATCAGATATCAGCATCTGGTAGATCAAGCGGTTCAGAAATCAGTTAAGAGTCTGGAAGATATAAGCAATACATTTAACAAGCCTGAGCTAATCAATATACATAGCACACTGCATCAACAGTTAGTAAACAAAAAGTGCTATTCAAACTTACAAGGAGTATTTCTAAAAATTAAACATGTAGTAGGATAAAAAACAAGTTTCAACAAAGTCCACAACCAGCTATTCTATGAATCCAAAATGCCCAATACTGCAGCCACTAATCACATATGACTGTTTAAATTAAATTAATTAAAAGTAAATAAAAACAAAGTGTTTGGTTCTTATCTCACTGGCCATACTTCAAATGCTCAAAAGGCACACATAGCTAGAAGTTACCACATTGGATAGTACAGATATATTGGGCGACCAAAAGATCTGTTTGGTTTTCTTCTGTAAGACAGCTCTAGTAGCACTTGTCTTTAACTTCATTCAAAACAAGTTTGTTAGACTGTATTATTATAGCAGTCATATCAGTGTGCATTTAAAAAAATCAAAATTGATGAATTTTTGTGTAGCCATTTTAATACTGAAGATGGAAGAAAAAAGCAGTTTTTTCAGCATATAATGCTTTATTGTTACAAGAAAGGTAAAAACAACATTGAAATGCAAAAAAAGATTCGTGCAGTATATGGAGAAGGTGCTGTGACTAATCAAATACATTTTTGTGCTGGAGATTTCTCTTTAGATGGGCATCAACAATTTGACAACAAATGAATCAAGATATAAATTGAGAACAATCAATTATACCACTTGGGAGATAGCTGACACACTCAAAATACCCAAATCAAGTGCTGAAAATGATTTGCACCAGTTTGGTTAAGTTATGTTATTTACTTTTATGTTTGGGTCCCACATAAGTTAAGCAAAAATCTTCTTGACCATACTGCCTCATGTAATTCTCTACTAAAACATAATGAAAAGTTCTATTTTTAAACTGTGACATGCAATGAAAAGTGGATACTGAACAATATGTGGAAAAGAAGAGATTGTGGAAGAAATGAACTACCACCAACCACAGAAAAGGCCAGTCTTCATCCAAGGTGATGTTGTGTATATGGTGGAATTGGAAGGGAGTCCTCTATTACGAGCTCTTTACTGTTGTTGTTCAGTTGCCAAGTCATGTCTGACTCTTTGTGATCCCATGGACTGCAGTACTCCAAGCTTCCCTGTCTCTCACCGTCTCCTAGAGTTTGCCCAAGTTCATGACTATTGCCTCAGTGATGCCATCCAACCATCTCATCCTCTGTCACCCTCTTCTCCTTCTGCCTTCAATCTTTCCCAGCAACCAGGTCTTTTCCAATGAGTCAACTGTTCACATCAGGTGGCCAAAGTACTGGAGCTTCAGCTCCAGTCCTTCTAATGAGTATTCAGGGTTGATTTCCTTTAAGATTGACTGGTTTGATCTCATTGCTGTCCAAGGGACTCACAAGAGTCTTCTCCAGTACCACAATTAGAAAGCATCAATGCTTCGGCACTCTGCCTTCTTTATGATCCAGCTCTCCCAACCATACATGACCACTGGAAAGACCATAGTCTTGACTATACAGACCTTTCGGAAAACCAAAAGATTAATTCCAACAAGGACTGCTCTCATTTAGACCTGTTGAAAGCAGCACTTGACGAAAAGCATCTGGAATTAGTCAACAGAAAACACATAATCTTCCATCAGGATAATGTAAGATCACATATTTCTCTGATGACCAGGCAAAAACTGTTACAGCTTGGCTGGGAAGTTCTGATTCGTCCACCATATTCATCAGACATTACACCTGTGGATGTCTATTTATTTTGGTCTTTACAAAATTCTCTTTGTGGAAAATAGATCAATTTTCTGAAAGAACATAAAAATCACCTAGATTGATCTTTGCTCAAAAAATGTTTTAGGAAGAGAATTATGATGCTGCCTGAAAAATAGCAGAAAGCAGTGGAACAAAACTTCAATAAAGTTCTTGGTGAAAATGAAAAATTTGTCTTTATTTTTACTTTAAACTGAAGAAACTTCTGGGCCAACCCAACAGAATGTTTCTATCACCATAGAAAGTGGTGCTACTGTACAACATATACTCTGACTAGAATAAAATTAAGTTTGAAATTAATAACAAAAATTTACCTTTTATATATTCATAGGTAAAGAAAGAAATCACTGTGAA